>JAJOOE010003932.1:0-82652 GCA_036250405.1 Solanum raphanifolium
GCTTGTTTGTTAAACCCACATTACAAAGATGAAGGTGCATCACGAATGGTTGATAAAATATATTTTAATTTGGGTATTGATTGTGAAGATGATGAAACACCTAGTTGTCAAGCTGTTAAAGATAGTATAAAAATTGAAAATAGAAAATTGTATGACTTATATAATTCTAATATAATGAATGTAGTACGTAATGAAGAGCCTCAAAGTTCTAGGAGTAGATATAATAATGAAGATGATATTGATGATATGACAGATTCTTATATTGAACTTTCTCATAATGATAGAAATGATTTTGATCCATATATTAATCAAAATACAGAAGTTACTACTATTGATCTTCTAGAATGGTGGAGCAATTGCGGCCAGGGATTTCCAAAACTTCAACTGGTTGCTCAAGATGTGTTAGCTATTCAAGCATTTTCAGTAGCTTCGAAAGGCGCTTTAGTGCAGCAGGATTTCAAATTGGATAGCATAGATATTCATTAGCAGTAGATAGCTTGGAGATATCGGTACTATTTAGAGATTGGATTAATGGCGAGAGAAGGAGTTATGGTCGTCCACCTTTACTGACCAAATTTGAAAATGACGTTGATGAAATAATGCAAGATTTTAGTGACGACGGCATTGATGCAATGGAGGAACTAGCTAATCAACCAATTCCAGATCATGTTACTAGAGAAATGTTAAATTATTTAAAAAAAGATTTCCTAGGTAGCATGAACTATTAAATTTAAATGTCTATTAGTATGAGTATAATAATTCGAGGTCTAATTAAAACAGAACCCTTCCTAGAAGGTGGCTGTGTAGATTAGATTTTTTAATACTCTACTAATATTTTGTAATTCAACTTGTAGTATTTAATTAATATTAATAAAAGTATAGGCTATTCGCCTTAATTTTTTATTATTATTGTCTTGAATTTAAAATTTTAAACTTTTAAAGTGTGAAATTTAAACTTTTATAGTTTTATAGTTTTAAAGTTTGAATTTAAATTTTAAAGTTTGAATTTAATTATTTAAATTTTCAAACTTTTAAAGGGTGAAATTTAAACTTTTATAGTTTTAAAGTTTGAATTTTAAATTTTCAAACTTTTAAAGGATGAAATTTAAACTTTTATAGTTTTAAAGTTTGAATTTAACTTTTCAAACTTTCAAGTGTGAAATTTAAACTTTTATAGTTTTATAGTTTTAAAGTTTGAATTTAAATTTTCAAACTTTTAAAGTGTAAAATTTAAACCTTTATACTTTTAAAGTTTGAAAGTTTTTATTTAAAACTTTAAAAGTATAAAGTTTTAACTTTAAAATTATAAAAGTTTTAATATTTTTTGAGTAATGTTCCTAATTTTTTAATTTTAATAATTTTTTTTTCATAAATATAGCCATTGGGACCCGGTTTCCGGTCCCGGTCCAAGACGGGTCTTGATATTTTTTCCCAGAATTACCGGTTCTGGTCACTCCCGGTTCCGATACAGTTCTGGTCCGTGGTGGCCGGTTGCGTTCCGGTTCCGGTTCATCCTGGTTCCGATCCCATTGCCACGCTTAACTGTGAGTGAAGATCAAATGTCTAAACATTGAATTTTGCACTAATAGAAGAGCAGTGTAACCAGAATTTGAATCTGCAACCATAAGGCTGCTGAAGAATCCTGTCATATCAATAGGGTAGTGTGACCATACCTTGAATCTTCGAACATAGGGTTTCTAAAGAATACCATATCAAATAAACAACACAATTCCACCTTGGAACAATGTCCACTCAAAGATAATCAATACAAAAAACTCTAAGCCTGAACCAAATCCAATCCCATATTGTCCAACCACACCCGATAGCCTAATCGTGAATCACTAGGGCCATAGAAAATGGGAGGTATGGATAGAAGGTCATTAGAGCTGAGCTACAACAAAACTAAGACTTATTCTATAGGACTTAATTCTGCTACATTAATATACATGGATCTATGTCATCCAATGCAAGAACATGCTCCTAAATACGCAAGTCTAAGGCAAGCACTACTCTACTCCTAGCATAAGGACGAACATGCCTTCCACAACAATGATAAACAAATCCAAAACATTCCACAATGTATGGATAGTTGCAAACAAGAAGAACAACATGCTAGTAGCGGGAAAAGCTTGACAAAAGCCTAAGACTTGATATTAACTAACTTCGCATGATCAACTCGCTATCAAACCCAAATTCACACGTATCAACTTTTTTTTACATTCTCGAGCTCAACTTTAATGACAGGAAGCAATAGCCTACTTCGAGGAATATTACATGTGCTTCAAATTAACAATTCTAATGCTTCTCCCTTCCAAACGGCCTCCGAATACCACAACACTATCAACTATAGAATAACAATATTAACACAATCGTGTAGACACCAATCATATTAATTAGAGAGTTATCAAAACTTTAGCAAAATTTGCGAATCTGGGACCCACCTTAGGAATCAAAGAATTGATTCCATCAAAATGTCCATTTAAGCTTCCAGAACATGTATCCTAAAATGAGACACAAATTATGGCATGAACCACACCCAAACACCTACATGCAACAATTCAACATTCAAGCATGATCAAGAGGGCTGGCAGCCCCTTCAAAGTAGATTTAATAGCAAACCAAATTTCCTCAACAATCGCCAAACACTCCAATACGTAGCCACAACCTTCCCGAACACAGTAAATTTGAAATCACCCAAATCGAACACTAACAACTCTCACAATCGCAAAAGGAATGCTAGAACAAAAAGAAATCATGTTCTAGTCTTTTATTCAAATGTCAAGTGACAAATACACATCACGATAGCGGAGAAAGGAGGTCGTGATAATCGCCCACTCTTTCAATGTCCTTCACGATCGCAAAAGTCAAACCTCATGAACCAGATAACAAAAGGTGCTCAACGCCACATGAACACTTATCTATATTATAGAATGAGGACCATGTGATAATAATGGTAAAGCAGAACCCTCGATGATTGCGAAGGCACACATGACACCTTGCTAAAGGAAGAACCAAGACAAGATGTTGGTGCATCAGCTGAAAATAATGGCGGGCTGCTCGGTATTCATTTGGAACCCCATGCACGCAAATGAAATATGCTACCCTCACCATATTTTGTATTATAGACTCAATGTAGCTGTTGAAAATTCTAATTGAGGTGAGCTCGAAAAAAGTGGGTCCCACATAAAAAATCCATTTAAAACCAAATTCCACAAGGGTCTTGTAATTAGCTCGGAGGCCTCATGATCCGTAAGAAACAACCTAGAGAAAAATTAATATTCCAAAGCGAACGGAGCCGTCATAATTGAATTTTGAGGTAGTCTTCTTAAAATTTTGACCAAAGTGGACCGTTTTTGTTTCTGGAATTTCTAAAAAATGAAACTTAAACAGAATCCAAATAAACGACCAAATGACTGAACTATCATTTTATGTAATTGATAAATGACTTAGGTCACTATAAGAATGATCTAAGCATAATAAATAAGCCAATAATACATGAATGACCTAGAGGGTCATTATAGTGTTTCCTCCATCAAATCCTACTCCTCTCTATGCTGAATATACATGTACTCTTCAGATTGTTATTAATAAAGTTTATCGTGAGAGTACCAAACACTTCAAAGTAGATTGATAAATAAGGAGAAGTTGTATTTAAAGGAGTCATTAATCTTCCATTTGTGTTAAAGAATTTTTAAATAGTTTATTCTTAACAAAATTCATGGCTTGACAATCCCATTAGTTTCTAGTATGACTGCATATAGCTTAGATATGCACACATTATGGACTTTCAAATAGGTAACTTAGCATCAACATGAAAATTTGAGGTTACAAATCATAATCATGATGAACTTCTAATAAAAAAGGTCTATCGGTGAAGTTGGTCCTGTGATAACCTGACTACACTCTCTTCCTAAAATCAAGGGAGGGAAATATACTCATCGTTCAAGTATATGTCGATGACACTATCTTTTAAGATACATTGGATTCATTATGCCAAATATTTACCAAGTTAATGGGAAGTGATGGTTTGAATTAAATATGATGGGGGAACTAAACTTTTCTTTAAGCTTACAAGCTAAGTAGTCATCATCATGCACTATGATCAATCAACTAAAGTATATTGGTGATCTCCTAAAAAGCGTCCACGTGGAAACTTCCAAGCCTATTGATAATCCAATAGGATCGCTACAAAACTAGATATTGACAAACCATGTCCATCCGTAGTTGAGACAATGTATTGAGGAATTATTTTCTCTTTACTATACATCAAAACAAGCAAATTAGATATAGTCTTCAGTGTTGGAATATGTTCAAGACTTTAGACCTATCTTAAGGAGTCCAACTTGAAAGATGCAAAAATGATTTTAATGGAGACTCCATGTAGCATATGCAAACTACTAATTTAATTATGAGGAAGGTTTTAAGCACAAAAATATTGTGTTCAGACTCTTTTATGTGATTGACTTAATGAACGATAAGATCTCTGTGGGAAACAATTATAACTTATTAAAATGAAATGTAAAATGTCATACAAAATTAGTAACACAAGTAAATAATATATTAGTACCCAAAAGTAGATAAAAAAAAGAGATACACAAGTTGTTAGCAAGATAGAGGATGTGGTATTTGATGTTCCTCCCTACATTCATTTATGAACGAGTGAGTTCCCAAGGAGATAAAGATAGAAATAAAGATTTATATGCATATTTCATGTCTTCCAGAGACATTGAGTTTTAAGTAGCATTTCTTCGACTGTGATTTTTGTAAAAAAAAATAAAAGGGTAATATGAATAATAGAAATCTTAACAATAACAACATAAAAAGAAACAATAATAGGAGCATATATGTAATGAGTATGTACTAACTAACCATAAGTACAAAGATTAATTTGAAGTCATCATCATGTATGAATTCTATGATTGCCTTCTTTTTGACAAAGCATATCTATTATACATCACGATACCTAAGATCCATAAAAGAAATGAAAATGAAATCACAAACAACATAAAGATCTAAAGAACTGATTTTCGAAAATAATGTAGGTCAATAGAGAATAGACAAAGTGCACTAAGGATTTACCTCTTGTGGTGTAGTGATTAGTTCATTATCATAGGTATCAAATCTACACTCATTCTTCAAACAGTGTAAAGAGAGACAGAGAAGGGAATAAAAATGTTTTGTAAAATAATATGTAGATTAAAGAGAGTGGTGTTCTTGTGACTGTAAAATCTTCTCTATACTTTAAGATTTGATGTGCCTTGGAGCATGAAATGAAAGAGTCAACTATCGGGAGAAGGACATGTAAGAAAGGGTAGGGCCATCTACATTTAACTTGGTTCTAAAAATCCACTTCACTCCTATGACTTTCCTGTCTTTGGGTCTTTTCACAAGCTTTCCATGTCTGATTCTTCTCAATCATGGTGAGTTCCTCCTTTATTGAAACTCTCCATTTTGGATCTTTCTTTGCTTCCCAAAAATATGGGAAAAATATGTTTGCTCAAGAATAACCGTATTGCATCTCCAATAGATATCAGAGAGAGAGATCGTGTGCCTCTTACTGGGATATCATCCACCAATTCATCTTCTTTCAGTTGGATCATTGCACTTTGATCTAGAATGAATGTTGGTTCTACTTCTTTCCAGTTACATTGTTCATCTTCCATGAAATGCACATCTCTACTTATCAAGATTTTCCTTGTATGAAGTTGAAAAACCCTATAAGCCTTAGAAATTGTGCTGTAACCCACAAATTTTCCAGCTTCCACCTTTTTATCCAACCTATCTCTTTTAGCATGTGGCAATAAGTAAAGCACAAGCATCCCAACACTTTGAGATTTTTCAAAAAAGGTTTATAACCATACAAAACTTAAAATGGCGTCTTTCCTTCTAATGCTTTTGTTGGAAGCATGTTGAGTAGAAAGACTGAAGTATGTGCAGCTTCAGCCCAGTACTCTTTTGGCTACACTTATCGTACAAAAAACATGTAGCAATTATGGTACGGTTCTTCCTCTCAATAACTCCATTTTGTTGTGGATTGTATGGAGTAGTAAGTTTGTGTTCAATCTCAGCTTCTTCACAAAATATATTAAAATGATCACATGTGTACTCCTTGCCATTATCAGACCATAAAGATTGAATCTTACAACCACTTTGAATTTCGATCCACTGCTTGAATTTCCAGAAGAAAGCGACAACCTCTGACTTGAACCTAATAAAGTAAATCCAACACATTCTCGTATAATCGTCAATGAAAACTATATAATACTTACTCCTTTTGAGTGACAGATTTCTTTAAGGACCAGCTAGATCTCAGTGGATTAACTTTAGTTTTTCAGTAGCTCTCCTAGTTGCTTAATTTAAAGGAAGCCTTGTTTGCTTGCCAAATCGACAAGTTTTGCAATTGGGTATTTCAGCTTCAATGTTAGGCAGCCCTCAAACGAGATATTTCTTCTATAGGTTCCTTATAGCATCATGATTGAAATGTCCAAGCCTTTTGTACCAAACTTCTGTAGTGATCGTAGTTGCAGAATTAGTTATTTGCTCATGCACTAAAGGATCCAGTGTAAAGCTCTTTCCCTTCATCATTACTTTGAATAAATTTTTGCCATGTTCATACTTGATTTGACAATAATTGACTTCAAAGAGAATTTTGAAACCATTCTCAAGCATCTGGCCAACACTTAACAGACTATGACTGATATTAGGTACAAAATACACCTCTTTGATTAGTTTTGAACCTGAAGCGATCTTAATTTCCACAGTACCTTTGCCTTCACATTGCCAACTTGTACTTTGGAAATTACTTAATCCAACTCCTTGAATAGATCACGATCAAATGTTATGTGGTTTGTGCAACCACTATCAATAAAGCCACTTGTAACTTGAGCTGCTAGTTGCAAAATAGGTAGCTACAAAGAATTGCTCTTCATCATCCTGATTTGCTCCATGTCCAACATTATTTTGTTGAGTGTTGGTTTTGCAAATCTTTTAATTATGTCCCATCTTCTGACATTTCTCACATTGTTGGTTTGGCCTTCTCCAACATTTGAATGGTGGATGACCCTTCTTTCCACAATGTTTGCAAGGAGGAAAATAATGTCTTGTTCCCCTATTGACCCGAGGAGAATGAGAACCTGAGTTTTCCTTCTTGTTCTACTTCTTCTTTCCTTTGTCTTCCTGGTTTGATTGAACTTTACAGGTAGTGCACCCTCAACAGACCCTTTTGACCTCATAAGTCTTCTTTGTTCATGTGCTTGCAGAGAATTCAATAGTTCTGCCAAACTGATTGTTGCCAGATCCTTACAATTTTCTAGGGAGGAAATAGTTTCTTCAAACCTTTCGTGGACTATTACAAGAATTTTTTGAACCAATCTAGAATCAGGAAATTTAGAGCAATTAGTCTTACATTGTTGTCAATGTTGAGTAATATATTAGAATACTCTTTGACTATCTCTGAATCCTTCATCTTCTAAAGTTCAAACACTCTTATGAGGTTGAGGAAACAAATTCCTTTTATCCATTCATCTCCTTTATATAATATATTTAGAAAATTCCAGATCTCAAATGCTGATTTCATTGTCATGATTCTGGAAAAAAATTCAGATGAGACTGGAGAAAATAACATCGCTTTAGCCTTTGATTTTCTTATTTTGTTCTCCTTGGGATTCCTTATCTGCTCCATGGTTGGATTTGCAGGCAAGGGAGGAACTTCGTAGTCCTCCTCAACAGCTTCCCACAGATCATTTGCCTTCATATGTATCTCCATTCTTGCTACCCATGAATGATAACCTTCACCTTTGAAGACAAGTGGACCTAGTGTAGTGAAAGGAGTTTCTAAATCCATATCAGAAAAAAAAAAAAGGAATAAGGAAAATGAGTTTCCCTCAATTACAAGTCCTTTAACAAGAAATCTCTGGTACCATTTTTGTTGGAGTTATTAGACTAAACTTTAACTATATAAACGAAAATAAAGGCAAGAAGAAGAGAAGAAATTTTTTTCTGGTGGAGTGATGATCTTTAATTGAACTAAAATTGTGATTAAATATGTAACACCTCGAAAACCAGACCTAGAAATTTTTTGCAAAAACTTACCTGAGCCAGTGAACCATGGCAGGGTTCACGGTCCCTGACAGGGTCCACAGTCCATTGACCTACTCATGGTGGTGAGTTACTCTTCACCAAGCCTAGACGTCAGACCACGGGACCCTTCACAGGCCGTGGTGGCCCAAGTAAAGTCTAACCAGAAGGGCCCCCTAAGACTAGCCCTCAGTCCCAACGCCTAAGTGAGGACCACAAGGACCTTCACCGTCTGTGGCCTTGACGACGTGTCATAGGGGCGTCCGTGAAGGCCAACTAGTAGGCCCCTAGACCTGAGCCTCCAAACCTCACCCCAAGTGAAGACCATGGGGACACAAGCCGTGGTAGGGGCTCATAATCCAGGCCCCAAAACCCTCAGCTCCTGGACCAAGACCACGACCAGCTCTACGGTACGTAGTCCCTTTCATGTTCCATGATAATGGTCGTGCTCAGCCCCGCCAGTTTTTTTTTAATAGGGTTAATTCGATCTTTTTCCCTATTTGTTGGGGCACCTAAACTAAATCGTTTTAACCCTAAACTACGTGGTTTTGGTCAGTTTTAAGCTAGAAACATAACTAGAACTTACCTAAGTCAGATCTTTCATCAAAACTTAGAAAATTAGAGCGTAAGAGGAGAAAGAGGTAGAGAAACCCTAGTTCAATAACGCAACAAGGTTCCATCAGTTCCAGCCCCGAAATTGAAAGATTTTTCCATGGAATTCGTCACCAGGTATGTGGGATTTCACTAGTGGGTTCCTTTCACCCATTAGGTCTCTAGAATTTAGTCAGATTCTTGATTCCCTTGATATTATGTAGACCTAGGGTTTCTTGAATGTTAGAAATTATTGGGTTTTAGCTGTTAGTATGATCAAAATCAGGTTATTATGTTGTTACATAGTTCCTTGCATGAAATTCAGAACCCTATCTATGTAGTTCTTTTAGTTCATGAATTGCATATGGTATGTCAGTTAATTAAGTTATATAAACATGCCTCAGATTTCGAATGCATTATTATCAATATATAAATGTTGCATTCTCAATTTGCATATCAGTTGTGAGCTATCTAGTACTACAACTCTTCAGTCATAAAATGTTAATTACTTAATCATATGGAATTCTTCATACCGAGTGGACTAGGGTCAGTCATCCACAAGTCCCAGAACTACGTACCTCGTAGGTTGTAAGTACCCACTGTGGGCATCATTTCAGTGATCACGCCAGCATGCCTCTATACCAGTGGTAGGGTATATTGGGTCCTCTCGATGGGGCTTATACATCAGACTCCACATTTAGCTCATGTTGTTTTATGTCGGTTATTAGTAGCTCCCTTACAATTCAATCAGATTCTATTGCATTGACCATGTTATCAGTATAGTTTAGTATTCAGTCTCAGCATGTCATAAACATAGTCATTTCATTCAGTTCAGTCATGTACAGTACTTACAGTATCATTATCATGTTCAGATTATACTACTGCTTTATTGCTTGTTTAGTTATGTTGTTATTCAGTGTTATTCTATCTTGCATGCTCAGTACTTTCAAGTACTGACACATACTATGCGCTACATTTTCTTGTGATGTAGGTTCAGGTCCTCAGCAGTTAGATCACGCATAGATCGGTTCTCGATATTCAATTCAGCAGCATCAATGCTGAATCCTCATTCTTCGAGGACCAGTGACATGATTATTATTATAATTTTTAGCTTTAGTTTCAGTTTTGCTACATCTAGCTAGGGCATGTGCCAACATTTCTAGTCAGTAGAGGCTTTATTTCAGACATAGTTAGTTTCAGCTTGAGTCATAGAGTTTGACTTTTCATTTGTATTCAAACTCTTAGTTTTCTTATATTCAGATTTAGTATATGGGTATTCCCCATCATTTTAGACTTTCATATGATTTAGCTTCTACACAGTATTATTGCTTAGTTATCTTTAGTATGCTTATGATTATGCCAGTAGGGTTAGCTTGGGGTTACTCGTGATCCAGGGTCCCGTGTCCGAGCCCAAGGGGTAGCCTTGGGGCGTGACAAACTTGGTATTAGAGCCTTAGGTTTAAATGTCCTACGATGTCTTAAAAAGACACACTAAGTAGAGTCATTTTCATGGGTATGAAGTGCACCACATCTAATAAGAAGGAAGCTGCAAAGTGTTTTAGGAAATCTTCATTTTCTTGTTACTTTTATCGTGCGTAAGGTGTGATCTAATTCCTCATTCTAACTCGATGTTTTGCGCTTTCAGATCATGCCTCCTCGTAGAGCTTATGGAAGGGGTGCGAATGCACCCAATGCTAAAACAACACCTCCAGTCCTAGATCAGGAAGTTTCAAATGTTGGATTCCAGAATGCTATCCTGTTGTTGGCTCAGAGTGTGACAAACCAGAACAACCAGCAGGCTCCAGTTCCGAAAAATGCTAATGTTAGGTCAACTGTCGCTAGGGTTTGGGATTTTGTTAGGATGAATCTGTCTGAGTTCTTAGGAATGCAGATTAGTGAGGATCCACAAAACATCATTGACGAGGTCAAGATGTTTTTTAGAGTGATCTAGGTAACTAAGAATGATCGGGTTGAGTCGGCATCTTATCAGCTTAAGGATGTGGCTCATATCTGGTACACTCAGTGGAAAGAAAACAGGGGTACAGATGCAATACCTATCACTTGGGATTGCTTTAGTGAAACCTTTGTGGACAGGTTCTTCCCAAGAGAGTTGAGAGAGGTAAGAGTTGAGGAGTTTATGAACATGAGGCAGGGTTCTATGATGGTCCAAGAGTATCGACTCAAGTTCACCCAACTCTCCAAGTATGCTTCTCATATGATTGCTGGTTCCAAGGCTCAAATAAACAAGTTTATGTATGGAGTATCCGATCAATTGAAAATAGAGTGTAGAAATGCCATGTTACTTGAGGATATGAACATCTCTAGGCTCATGACTCATGCTCAACAGGTTGAGAGTGATAAGCTTAGCGAACACGCCAAGGAGAATAAGAAGGCTAGGACAGGAAACTATGACTATTCTCAATGGAAGATAGGTAATCACTCGTAGTTTCAGTAGAAGTCTTCAACTCCATCACCTTCATCAGCTAGTGTTCCATCCTCCAAGTTCTGAAATGATCAGAAGGGCACTTGATCAGTCTCTAAAACTCAAGGTAGTATTTCAGGCACCAGAACCTACCCAACTTGTCCAAAATGTGGTAAGAACCATCCGGACGAGTGCCTTGCATGAAAGGAAGGATGCTTTGGGTGTGGTCAGTCTTGTCACAGATTTGAAGGATTTTCCTTCTAAATAGGGTCAAGGAGTTAGCAATGGTAGAGCTTAATCCATAACTTCAGCAGCACCAGCATGTCGCCCGACTCAGCAGGGTAACTCATCTGGTACAGGTGGCGGTCAGTGCCAAAATAGGTTGTATGCTCTCAAGGCTCACCAGGATCAGGAAGATTCTCCTAATGTAGTCACTGTACTTTACAAGTCTTTAATCTCGATGTTTATGCTTTGTTAGATCCAGGGGCTACTCTTTCCTTTGTAACTCCTTATATAGTAGTCAAATTCGATGTTAGTCCAAAAACTCTCTTAGAACCTTTCTCAATCTCTACTCCAGTCGGTGACC
This sequence comes from Solanum raphanifolium, assembly GCA_036250405.1. NCBI lineage: Eukaryota > Viridiplantae > Streptophyta > Magnoliopsida > Solanales > Solanaceae > Solanum > Solanum raphanifolium. Next base: position 11,676 of record JAJOOE010003932.1, read on the forward strand.
TAGTTATATGTAGACGGGTATACAAAAATTGCCCTGTCATAGTCTCTCAGAAAGTCACCTCAGTAGATCTTGTAGAGTTAGAAATGGTAGACTTCGATGTCATTCTAGGCATGGATTAGTTACATTCATGTTATCCCTCAGTCAACTGTAGAACTAGAATTGTTCGTTTTCAATTTCTAGACAAACCAATCTTAGAATGGAAGGGTAGTAGCTTAGCGCCTATGGGTCGATCAATTTCTTACCTTAAGGCCAGAAAGATGATCTCCAAGGGTTATCTTTATCATCTAGTTCTGGTTAAGGGTTCAAACTCTGAAACCCCAACTCTTGAGTCAGTTCCAGTAGTTAATGATTTCCCAAAAGTGTTTTCAGAAGATCTTCTCGGAGTTCCTCCCGAAAGGGAAATCGACTTTGGAATTGATCTCCTTCTAGATACCTAGCCTATTTATATTCCTCCTTATAGAATGGCTCCAGCAGAGCTTAAGGAATTGAAAGAGTAGTTGAAAGACCTTCTAGATAAGGGCTTCATCAGGCCCATTATTTCCCTATGGGGTGCACCCGTGTTGTTCATGAAGAGAAAAGATGGTTCTCTCAGAATGTGCATTGACTATAGGGAGTTGAACAAGGTCACAATCAAGAATAAGTATCCCATCTCCAGGATTGATGACTTGTTTGACCAACTTCAGGGTGCTAGTCATTTCTCAATCATAGACCTCAAATAGGGTTATCATCAACTCAAAGTCAGAGATAGTGACATTTCGAAGATAGCTTTTAGAACTCTGTATGGTTATTATGAATTTGTAACTATGTCATTTGGACTAACCAACGCTCCTGCAACTTTCATGAATTTGATGAACAGAGTGTTCAAGCACTTCGTGGACTTGTTCGTTATCATCTTTATTGATGATATCCACATTTACTCTAGGAATGAGGAAGAGCATGCAAATCATTTGAAGGTTGTTCTGCAAACTATCAAGGATTGCCAAGTATTCACTAAGTTTTAGAAAATCTGAGTTTTGGTTGCATTCTATTGCTTTCCTTGGTCATTGTCTCTAATGAAGGGATCCGAATGGATTCTCATAAAATAGAAGCAGTGAAACAATGGCCCAGACGTACCTCTCCTACAGATATAAGAAGTTTCTTGGGTTTAGTGGGTTATTACAGAATGTTCGTGGAAGGATTTTTATCCATAGCCTCTCCATTGACTAAGTTGACTTAGAAGAAGGTCTAGTTTCAATGGTCAGATAACTGTGAGAAAAGCTTTGTAGAATTGAAAACTAGGTTGACTATAACTCTTGTTTTGACTCTACCAGAGGGTTCAGACGGTTATGTGATTTATTGCGATGCGTCCAGAGTAGGCCTAGGTTATGTGTTGATGAAGCGAGGTAAGGTTATAGCTTATGCTTCTAGACAACTTAAGGTGCATGAGAAGAACTATCTAACTCATATCCTCGAGCTTGCAGCAGTGGTGTTTGCACTTAAGATTTGGAGACATTACTTAAATGGTGTTCACGTAGATGTGTTCACAGACCATAAGAGCCTTCAGTATGTGTTCACCCAGAAAGAGTTGAATCTTCATCCGAGGAGATGGCTTAAGTTCCTCAAAGATTACGATATGAGTGTGCATTACCATCCTGGTAAGGAAAATATAGTAGCAGATGCTCTTAGCGGACTATCTATGGGTAGTGTAGCACATGTTGAGGAAGAAAGAAAGGAACTAGCAAAACAGGTTCACCGGCTTACTCACTTAGGAGTTCGTCTTATGAGCATATCAGGTAGTGGTGTAACAGTTTAAAATGGGTCAGAATCTTCTTTGGTAGTTGAGGTTAAGGAAAAGCAAGACAGTGATCCAATATTTCTTCAACTTAAGGGTGCAATCCATCAACAGAGAGTTAAGGTTTTCTCCCATGGGGTAGATGGTGTGCTTTTCTATCAGGGTCGATTATGTGTTCCTGAGGTGGGCGAGTTGAGACAATAGATTCTTGCAGAAGCCCATAACTCCAGATATTCTATTCATCCGGGTGCAACTATGATGTACCATGATCTGCGGGAAGTCTTTTGGTGGAATGTCATGAAAATAGATATAACAGATTTTGTGGCTAAGTTCCCCAATTGCCAGCAAGTCCAGGTAGAACATCAGAAACAGGGAGGTATGACTCAAGATATTAACATTCCTACTTTGAAGTGGGAAGTGATCAACATGGATTTCATCACAAGTTTACCTCATATTCACAAGCATCATGACTCCATTTTGGTGATAGTGGACAGAGTTACTAAGTCTTCATGCTTTTTGGCAGTTAAAACTAAAAATTCGGTGGAGGACTACGCTAAGCTTTAGATTAATGAGATAGTCAGGTTATATAGGATTTATTTGTCTATCATCTCAGATAGAGGTCCTCAGTTTATCTCTCATTTCTAGAAGTCATTTCATAAAGGTCTTGGCACTCAGGTTAACCTTAGCACAACATTTCATCCATAAACGGATGGTCAGGAAGAACGTGCCATTCAGACCTTAGAGGACATGTTGAGAGCTTGTGTGATCGATTTCAAGGGTAATTGGGATGATCACCTTCTTCTTATAGAGTTCGCCTACAATAATAGTTACCACTCCAGCATTCAGATGGCCCCTTATAAGGCATTGTATGGGTGTAGATGTAGATCTCATGTTTGTTGGTTTGAAGTAGGTGAAACAACCTTGATAGGGCCAGATTCAGTTCATGATTCTATGGAGAAAGTGCAACTAATTAGAGATAGACTTAAGACAGCCCAGAGTCAACAGAAGGCCTATGCAGATGTAAGGAGAAGGGAATTAGAGTTCCAAGTTGATGATTAGGTTTTCTTTAAAGTGTCACCTATGAAAGGGGTGATGAGCTCATTCCAAGATATGTAGGCCCTTACAAGATCTTGAAAAGGGTTGGTAAAGTGGCTTATGAGTTAAAGTTTCCAACAGAACTAGTAGCAGTGCATACGATTTTTCACATTTCGTTGCTGAAGAAGTGTGTGGGTGATCCAGCATCTATAGTACCATTAGAAAGTGTGGCGGTAAAGGATGTCCTCACTTATGAAGAGGTACCAGTTGAAATCCTTGATCATCAAGTTCGAAGGTTGATAAACAAGGAAGTCACTTCAGTCAAGGTTTTGTGGAGGAGTCAGTCCGTAGAGGAAGCTACTTGGGAAGCAGAAGCAGCCTTGAAGGCCAAGTATCCTCACCTTTTTCTTTCCGATTCCACTCCATCTTGAGGTAATAGTTTCTCTTTAGTTTTTCAGTCATTCATGCACAGGTTTATTCTTAGTATCATTTTCCTTACATTTGTACTTGCATTTTCAGCATATTTGCTTGTTCTTGGAACTTAGTTCAGTCTAAAATCAGTTTTCAGTGTTTAGTGGTAGGGTTTGCTGCTCTTTCCCTCCATTTCAGCAAGTTTAGTTTTCATTCAAGGATGAATGTTCCCCAGGGGGAGATATTGTAACACCTCGAAAACAAGACCTAGAAATTTTTTATAGAAACTTACCTGAACTAGTGGACCATGGTAGGGTTCACGGTCCGTGACAGGGTCCATGATCCATTGACTTGCCCGTGGTCATGAGTTAGGCTTCACCAAGACCAGACGTCAGACCATGGGACCTGGGACCCTTCACAGGCCGTAGTCTTGATGATGGGCCGTGGTGGCCCAAGTGAAGTCTAACTAGAAGAAACCCCCCCCCCCAAGACTAGCCCTCAGACCCCCACGCCTAAGTGAGGACTACGATGACCTTTATGGTCTATGGCCCTGACAACGAGTCATGGGGGCGTTTGTGAAGGCCAACCAGTAGGCACCCAAACCTCAGCCCAAGTAAGGACCACGGGGACCTTCACGGTCAGTGGTCCTCAACATATGCCGTGGTAGGGGCTCATGGAACAGGCCCCAAAATCCTCAGCTCCTAGACCAAGACCACGACCAGCTCCACTGTCCGTGGTCCCTTTCACTGTCTTTGAGAGTGGCCATGGTTAGTCCCACTAGTTTTTTTCTAAGTAGGGTTAATTCGGTCTTTTCCCCTATTCGTTGGGCACCTAAACTACATAATTTTAACCCTAAACTATGTGGTTTTAGTCAATTTTAACCTAGAAGCATAACTAGAACTTACATAAGTCAGATCTTTCATGAAAACTTAGAAAAATTAGAGCGTAAGAGGAGAAATAGGTCGAGCAACCCTAGTTCAAGAACACAACAAGGTTTCATCAGTTCCAACCCCGAAATCGAAAGATTTCTCCAGGAAATTCATCACCAGGTATGTAGGATTTCACTAACGAGTTCATTTCAACCATTAGGTCCCTAGAATTCAGTCAGATTCTTGATTCCTTGATATTATATAGACCTAGAGTTTCTTGAATGTTAGAAATTATTTGGTTTTAGCTGTTAGTATGATCCAAATCAGGTTATTATGTTGTTACTTAGCTCCTTGCATGCAATTCAGAACCCTAGCTATGTAGTTCTTTTAGTTCAAGAATTGCATATGCTATGTCAGTTAATTCAATTATATATAAACATTCCTCAGATTTCGAATGCATTATTATCAATATATAAATGTTGCATTCTCAGTTTGCATGTCAGTTTTGAGTTATCTAGTACTACAACACTTCAGTCATAAAATGTTAATTACATGGTCATATGGGAAGCTTAATATTGAGTGGACTAGGGTCAATAACCAACAAGTCCCAGAACTACGTGCCCCGTAGGTTGTAACTATCCTCTGTGGGCATCATTTTAGTGATCATGCCAGCATGCCTCTATACCTATGGCAGGGTATATTGGGTCCTCTCAATGGGCCGTATACATCATACTCCACATTTGGCTCATGTGGTTATATGTCGGTTATTAGTAGCTCCCTTATACTTCAGTCAGATTTTATTGCATTAACCATGTTATCAGTCTCAGCATGTCATAAACATGGTCATTGCATTCAGTTCAGTCTTGTACAATACTTACAATATCCTTATCATGTTCAGATTATACTATTGCTTTATTGCTTGTTCAGTTATGTTGTTATTCAGCTTTATTCTATCCGGCATGCTCAGTACCCTTCATGTACTGATGCATACTCTGCGCTACATCTTCTCGTGATGTAGGTTCAGGTCCTCAGCATTCAGATCACGCATAGATCGGTTCCCAATCTTTAGTTTAGTAGCATCACTAGTGAGTCCTCATTCTTCGAGGACAAGTGATATGATTATCTTTATCATTTTTAGCTTTAGTTTCAGTTTTACTAGATCAAGCTGGGGCATGTCCCAGCATTTCTAGTCAGTAGAGGCTTTATTTCAGACATAGTTAGAATCAGCTTGAGTCTTAAATTTGACTTTTCATTTGTATTCAAACTCTTAGTTTTCTTATATTAAGATTTAGTATATGGGTATTCCCCATCATTTTAGACTTTCATATGATATAGCTTCCGCACAGTATTATTGCTCAGTTATCTTTAGTATGCTTACGATTATGCCAGCAGGGTTAGCTTGGGTCACTCGTGATCCTAGGTCCCGTGTCCGCATCCAAGGGGTCACCTCGGGGCGTGAAAAAATAGAGAAAAAAATAAAATAACTAAAGCATATATCTGAGCAACTACTTTGCACATGATTGCATGATAAAAAACTCTTAAAAATAGCAACTTAACTTTTATAAAACTACAACTAACTTATAATTCTAAAGATGGCTAAAAAGCTGGAGAAAATCCAACAACTTCATTTGATTAATTACTGCAATAACTGAGGCAATTAATCACATCAAATAAAATAAATAACGATTTTCCATCTACAAATGTGTAAAAGTCAAAGAAAAAAAGAACGCTAAAAAACTGCCCCATTTCCCACGAAGGATAACTTTTAAAAATTGTTTCTCCAACTTTGGCCGAAATTGTTTTTGCCATACCAAACTTTATGCAGGACCTTTTACCCCCATGCACTATTTAATAGTGCATTTTAAAGGTATATATATGCCCACGTGGACATTATAAATATTGCATCATTATAAATAATAACGTGTCCACGTGGCCTCATTATACCTTTAAAATACACTATTAAATAGTGTAGGGGGGAAAAGGTCCTTTCCAAAGTTCGGTATTGTTACAAAAATTTCGGTCAAAGTTCGGATATATTTTAGACCTTTTTCCCTAAATTTTTTAAATGTTTTTTTAAAATTTTTATTTAATATATATATAATATATATATATATATATATGAGTCGGTAATTCGACTCATTTAGGGTTACTTATTTAATGAATTAGTGTCCCTAATGCCTATTTTGTGCTCATAACTGATGTTAATTTGTTGATATGTAGCAATGAAGGTTGAAGAACAAGAATAGGACATTACATTGGGTAAATGAGTGAAAAAATTGGAAAAGTTGAAGAAAAGAGAATCTGGAGCTCGCAAAAGTCACTCGGTGACCCGCCAAGTGAGCCTCCAGCTCGCCAAAAGTTCCAGAAAAGTAGCCCATGTATTAAGGCGACGTGGCAAGAAAAGGGTGATTCGGCGACATGTCGAATGTATCGGCAATCTTGATCCTGCTCATCTAATCTGCCAGAACAATTGGATACAGGAGCAATAACCAAAAAGTTTGATAAAGTAAAACTCGGTGGATCGCCAAGTCGATCGGTGATCCCGACTAACCTCACCAATTAGACTCTGTGTTGAGTTTTTGGAACCTATGAATTCTTTTTTATTCTAAGAAGAAAAGGAGTTCCTAGAGAGTGTATTCCCTAGTCTTTGAGAATTTTCACATTTTTACATTGTTGAACAATCTTGGAGAAGATTTAGATCTTTGATCTAAGGTTTTTGGATTCTAACTTTAATTTTGGCATTGGGTATTGCAGATTGTTAACAATTCAGATGATAATATTTTTCGTAACAATTTCTTACTTTTTGCTATGTTTGGTTAAAACCCCTTACCTTAGGGTTGTGATCACGTAGTTGAATGAATTAATTAGCTTATGCATATTGTTCATTGCTGAATTCATTATTGTTTTGAAATGGATTCAATTGTTTGTTTGTTTTGTAATTGATGAACTGGAGTGGTAAAATCGGTTCTAAATTAGTTCTATACGCTTGCTTTAGAAAAATTGTATTGGGTAGAATGAATGATTGATAATTGTATTGATTTGGATTTTACAACCCAACTTGAGAATGTGGGTTAATTAAGGAATTGGGGTAAATTGTATTATTAAGCTTGTTGAGGTTCAAGAGAACTCACTCAAACCATGAGAGTTCATCAAGAAATGACTATTGTATTCAACACCTATCCTACCCATTGAGATTCAACAACTTGTAGCAATTAGTAACCACCAATTAAGTAAAATTAGCATTTGATTAATCATATTCCTAAGGTCCTCACCCTAATCCATCAAATATCGTGTCAATTGTTATTGTTTGAACTTGGTTACCAAATTCCCCCTTTTGATATTGATAACTGAAACATCGAGATTTATTTTATGCTACGCAATACTTTACCTCTACAAAATATTAGAACACGTCTTTACTTCATAATTGAATTATTTACCGTATCACTCCCTGTGGGATTGACCCCAACTCAGCATTTTCTTTATATTTGTTAGCGACCGCCTACACTTTGACTCAGAAAAAGTGTAGTTGAGCGTTATAAAAAAGGATGCAAATGCCGGGGAGTGGTGTTTATAGTTCTTTTATTAAAGTGTTCTATGTAGCTAATTTTGTTGTATTAGAATTTTCTTATTTGTGTTCATGTTGATTGCTCTAAACTAGGTTAAGAGATGAGTGTGAACGAAACCAATGCAAGTTACATTGGGAACAATGATGACAACGAATATTTGCATGATGTCAATGTGGATCAACTAGGAAGTGCTGGTGCTATTCGATTTCCCCCAACTGTGGGTAATGTGGTGCTTCACGTGAGTAGCACTATGTTGCAGGTATTGTAAAGGGAAGGTCTTTTTGGGTGACTTGTTCTAGAGGACCCTTATGACAACATTTGCAGCTTCGTGGTTGTGTGTGGACCGTTTTCCTTCAAGAACATCACTCAAGAGTCAATCCGACTCAAACTTTTCCCTTTTCTCTAATGGGGGATACAATGGAGTTTTTGACCAAACTACTGAGAGAGTCTATCACTTCTTGGGAGGATCTCATAGAAGTCTTTTATGAAAAGTTCTTCCCTCCCTCGAAGATGGTTAAGTTGAGGGATAATATGCAGAACTTCAAGAGGATCGATGGTGTACCTATTCATGAAACGTGGTTGAGGTTCCAAAAGTTGATTGTTCAATGTCCTACTAATGGGTTATTGGACAATGTGCTATTGCAATGTTTTTACCAGAGTCTTGACACCATCAACAAAGGTTTCATTAACCAACCCATGCGGGGTGGAATGATGAGACAACAATTTGACATAGTGTCGACATTGCTTGATGAGATGAACAAAATCAATTGTGCATGGTACACAAGGGAAGATCATGTGTCATCTTTGCATATTGGTTTTTCCAAAGAACAAATAGAAAATAAAAAAGAATGTGATGAAAACATGGCCAAGATAAGGACCTAAATAGACTTATTGACAGAATATGTCATGGGAGGTGGTTACAAGGCTATGAATGCGGTTGGTGCTAATAGTGGTGAGATTCCTGATTACATACAATTTGAGGCTATGTAAAATAAAGAGGTTCAATTCTTTTCAAACCAAGGACGGGGTTCTCGTCCGAGCTATCAAAGGTCGGGTGGGAATCAAGGTTGGAATAGAGATCGTGATGATGGTTGGAGATATCGAGACCAAGATTGGCGTGGTCGGGGGTCTAAATTTGAGAGATAGAGATGGTGATAAAGATCATTACATGCCTCCTTATGAAGGTCCACAGCCAAAGAATGATGTCACGTATCCTAAAAAGGTGGAATGATCGGATAAGGTACTTAAGAGGATGAAGGATGATTTCTCATCTTTTAATAAGACAGTGACCTCGCACTCGATCTCCATAAAGCAGCTTAAGACTCAAATAGGTCAAATTTCTGCTCACCTAAATTCAAGACCGAAAGAGGGTCTTCCTAGTGATATCTTGGTAAATCCGAAGAATGAGGCTTGAATGCTGGGCCACATCGTTCCACGACATTAAATAAGGCACTTCCTCGGAGGAAACCCAAGTTGCACTTCTTGTATTTGAATAATTTTTGTTGGATGTGTAGGTTGAAAGTTTGAATTTCAGGAGGAAAATCCAATTGGGATATCTAAAGTCACCTCGGTGATCCTGATATAGCTAGCCTTTTGAACCAGCTGTAAGGATGGTTTTCTGTTAAATTTGGCGGGTTAAAGTCCACTTCGCAACTCTCACCAAGTTGATCGATGATGTTAATAGGCCTCACCGATCAAGGCGACAATCGAAGGGTTAAGGGCCTTTTAATCGTTTTAAATTCAAATCCTTTCCTTAATTTAAAATTTTTGAGTCTTACACTCTTACAATCAAACATTAGATCATATATTTCTAGTTTAATTTATGTGGGTGTCCTCCTTTAGTAATAATTTAAAGTATTGCCCATCCTTCTCTCTTTGCCATAGTGTTTTCGCGTCTACATTGAGGTTGGTTTTCTCAAGTTCGTTTAAATTGCATAAATTGTGTTGAACATGTTTATAAGTAGTTTATAGATCTATTATTTTCCTTGATTGTGTGCTAAATTGATTGTTGAAATATAATTTGAAATCACGCTTGCCTGATAACTTGTTTAGCCTAAATTGATTTGAGTTTTGCGTTTGAATTGCTTAAATTGTGTTGATGTGCATGATGGATTTTGTAGGTGAAGCCTGAGTAACCCAAATTCCACTAACCAACATGAATTTGCCTAATGATGGACTAGGTTACATCATTCTTAAGGGTAAAATCGTTGTTTGGTTGAATTTAGATCAAATGGGGGGGGGGGGGGGTCTAAGTACCCCAACATAGATAATCATTATGGGTAAGCTTGAATTCCATAGAATTATCCTTGAAATTGGTTATCGTAGGCTATTTGTTGAAAATTGGAGTTTGAGTTGGGATTCTAAAACGTCGGGCCATTTTGTAAGTTGAATCAAGCTTGCCGAGTGCCTAGGTGGTTCGCCAATTGACCCCCTAGATCGCCTTTTTGAGATACAATGTTGGTAAATTATTCTATGACTTTCGGCGATACACTTGTGCTTACCGAGTTCACTAAGTGACTCGGCGAATAGTTTTGATCTCGCCTTTCTATTTACCATATTGGTAGATTATTTCTGTAACTTTCAGCGAGGTACTTTCTGATCACTGAGTGAACTCAGTGACTCGCCGAATGGTCTTTGGTCTCGCCCTTTCGTGCTGAATTGTTTTGTATCTTTCGGCGAGCCCTCTATTCCTCGCCGAGTGGTTTGGCGAGTTTTCGTGCAAGTTTCTACAAAAGGATATTTCACTAACCCTTTGCATCCGAATGTGTTTTTTGGTGTTTTTCTACAAATATGGCTACACCAAAGCTTCCTGTAAAAGGTCCAGCACCCAGGAAGAAGGCAAAAAGGGTTATAATCACAATAGAGGTCACACCTCCCCGACTACTCAGACTAAACCTTCTCAGGGGAATGTTAAAGGAAATGGGAAGAAGCAGGTAGTAGAAAGTTCCAATTTGAGTTCAAGTTCATCAGACAGCATGGGAATCGACTCCACCAATGTCACCTCCATCGAGTCTGAGAGGGAGGAAGTTGCGGGTCAAGGACTCCAATACATACACCCACAACTTAGGGAGAGTTGCTCAAATGACAACGCTCACAATTGCGATCTAAAGTAGTTCATGATTCTTTGCCTAGCTTTCCAACACTCCCGACGCCTCCAGCACCTACAGCTGCACAGGCAACTAAAGTGCCTCCAGCCCCAATACCTCCTCCTTGGTCCTTGAACCAACCAAAAGCCACTGGGTTGCGGGCTACTTTATTGGAAAAGCAGTCGTCTACAAATGATGTGGTGGACATGTATCTGGTTGTTTGGGAGACGTTGTGTTTCCACAAGTTTCAATAGTTCAACAAGCCCAGAACTCCCTATAATCCTTCATGGGTTTAGGAATTTTATGTCGGTTATGCGAAGATAATCCTGAAAGGGAAGATGAATGATGGGTCAATGGCATTGGTCGATTTTGGTGATATGTGTGGTAAAATGGTAATGTGCAGTGAAAGTGGTATTAATGATATGTTGAACTGCACCGCATACAGTATTTATTCTTTGGTCGATAAGGTAATTACTAAAACAATGGATGACTTGAAGTGGTGATTGGCCCCATTATAGAGTGATACTACTCATCCCTCGCTAGAGGTGGGGATGATGATTGAGAAGAAATACTTGAATGTTGCTGCTCAGTATTGGTTTGGTTTCATCTCCAGCACTTTGATGCATTCATATAATGAATCGATCATTCGGTATCTAAAGGTTACACTGCTTGGGTGTATTGTTAATAGAGAGTTGCTAAATCTCGGGGCCATAATTTCATAGTAGATGGTGATGCGGGCCAATAAAAACCATACCTTAATGCGATTTCCATTACTTATAAGTGACTTGTGTCACCGAGCTAGTGTGCCCTTTGTGTCTAAGACAGATCCTAAGGTTACTATGACATCATCTGCATATATTCAAAGGATTGGGGCTGAGTACACAAAAGATGAGGCAAAAAGGGGGAAGAAGGCTCTAGTAGACATATCTACGGTGGTCGATGTAGAGGTCATGGAGGCCGACACTAGTCAGTTTACTTCGATAGTTTAGCCGACAGGTATACCCAACTCTTGCACCTCTACTACACCTTCCCCTGCTACAGTTTCCCATCCCCCCTTGACACAGGCCATGGTATATAAAATGGGAAACCTTGCCTATTCGGTCGATGTGAGGGCCTCAAGTGTTGAGACCGTAGTGTCTTCTATGATCGATTGAGCGACAGAAACTACATTGGCTCCCATTTGGGAGGAGTTGGGAGCACTGCAGAAGATGATCATGGACCATGGGGCAACATTGGATAACCTCACCTCTCGAGTTGAGGTATGCGAGTTGTCTGACCGTAGCTTTGCAAATGTGACTAGTTTGAAGGCTGATATCACTGGTCTATGACATGATGTGGATGAGCTAAAGTCCATCGATATCTTAATGGTTTAGGGAAATATTGATATTCCCGAGGAACCAAGTGCGGTTATGCCACTTGTTCCTCAGGTCCTTCCGGCTACTGTGACCGAAAATGTTTTTACAACTCATGATGATAGAGAGTCCACACACCAGAGACATATGAGGAGGAGCTAGAGAATCATGAGGAGGCAGTGTTCGAGGATTTAGAGGATTTGGAGGGTGATTTGGTATGGGTGGCTACGAAGGCCTCACTGCGCGACACACCCATGATTGGCTCAAGGGGATCTCAACCCACAGACGAGATAATTGCATAGACCTCCAAAGTTGGTGTCGAGTCGTGTATTGATTCCCATATCGAGGTCACCCCAGATGTGAAGATTTCACCTCAAGCCTTGCCTGGCAGGGGCAATTTTAATCTCCCTCCATTTACTTTCATTTTGATACAATCATTTTTTTATTGCACATTGAGGACACGGTGTAGTTGTTTTTGTGTGGGGAAGGTATTTTTATAACTAGCCTTTTGGTTGTATTTTGTTTTTATTCTGCCTATTGGATATTTGTTGTTTTAGTGTGTTTGTTCAAACTTCTCCTTGTTGCTTAAATGTGAATGAATGTTGACATTATTTCATTGGTTTCTCTCTTGACTGTATGATTGTGTCTGATTGTTGTTCTCTTGTATATTGAGTGTCGATACCGATCAATACCGATGACTTGAATAATGTTCTTTATGAACGAAATGTTTGTGCAAGTCCATCGAGGCAATTTGAGTAGCATAAGTCATGTGTGAACTCTTGGAATCTCGTTTTGACTAGTTGGATTTTCGAAGTGAGTCTTGTAATGATCGTTGAATGCAAGCTTAACTTGGGGAGTCATGATCGAGTATTGTGTTCATTGCCTTGCGTGGTGATATTTACTTGAAATATGTGCAGGGTGATACCTAGAACTTGCCCCTTGGTCCAATTGACTAACTTTTTGTGAATGAAGGAAATGATCTTAGACATTATTTTTGGGAGTGAACCTAATTGCTATACCTTTGTGTGACCACCTTAAGAGTGTGTCAACCTAGCATGGCACCATTTGAGCCTAATATTTTCCTTGGATGAAACATGAACAAATATTTCCTTCTGCTCCGTATCTAAAACCTACGTGAAGCATTGGTTTGTTTGAATAGCCAATTTAGACCAAAAGCCTAAATTGGGAGTGTGGTAAGAATGAGGAATGAAATCTAGAAAGAAGTTTATGAAGCTTATCATTGGGAACATGTGTTAAAGAGAAAGATGGAACCTCTCCATTAAAAAAAAAAAGAGAGAAAAAGGTGAAAAGAGAAAAAAAAATGATAAAAATGTATCCAATGAGCAAGGTTATGGAAATAAAAAAGGGTGGTTTACAAGATATACCAAAATTTTTGTGTGCTTGAATAGGCCAAGTATGAGTTGTGGAAGATGAAAAAAATGAAAGAAAAATAGAATAAGTGAAATTCAAGCCATGTTTCATCAAGGTAGAAGTCACTAAGCCAAAATGACCATACCACTACCCTTAACCCAATTACAAGCCATGAAATACCTTTTTAATCTTGCATGAGCCGAGTGATGTGTTGGTTGGAAATTACGGGCAACCCTATAGGTAAAATCGTGCATGTTGTTCTCATTGGGAGTTTGAGAGTTGATTTCGATTCCTAAATTGTATTCCTTTATTGGCCTAGTGAGAGCATGAAATCATTCTTGATATGAGGGCATTTCAATAGTATTGTTGAGTATAGATTTGCATTTGAAGTAAGCATTGTGAGCTTGAACTCTATTTGATGATTGCTAGTCACAATTTGAAACGTTTAGTGCACAATTGCGCATTTCATGTGTGAATTGAACCTTGTGTGCATTCATATTGAGTCTCAAGGATCACTATTTGTAGACATCCATGTTGGCCTGGTTGATCTTGTGTTTAACTTGAGGACAAGCAAAAGTTTAAGTTGGGGGTGTTGATGAGTCGGGAATTTTGACTCATTTAGGACTTATTATTCAATGAATTAGTGTCTTCAATGCCTATTTTGGGCTCATAACTGATGTTAATGAGTTGATATGCAACAAATAAGGTTTAAGAATAAGGCAGGGATATTACGATGTAAAAATGAGCGAAAAAGATGGAAAAGCTAAAGAAAAGAGAAATTGGACCTCGCAAAAGCCACTCGGCGACTTGCCGAGTGAGCCTCAAGCTCCCCAAAAGTTCCTGAACAGTAGCCCATGTATCAAGGAAACTTTGCGAGCAATGGGTGATTCAGCGACACGTTGATTGGATCAGCGATCTCAATCCTGCTTGTCTAATCTTCCAAAACAATTGGATACGGGAGCAACAACAAAAAGGCGAGATGAAGTTTCACTCGGCGGATTGCCGAGTCGATCGGTGATCCTGACTAACCTCGCCAATTGAACTCCATGTTGAGTTTTTGGGAACATATAAATAAATATTTTTCAAAGAAGAAAAGGAGTTCCCAGAGAGTGTATTCCCTAGTGTTTGAGAGTTTTTGCATTTTTACATTGTTGAACATTTTCGGAGAAGATTTGGATCTTTTATATGAGGTGTTTGGATTCTAGATTTGATTTTGGAGTTGGATATAGATTGTTAACAATTCGGATGGATAATCTTTTAGGTAACGATTTCTTACTTTTTTCTATGTTCGGATAAAACCCCTTAGCTCGGGGTGTGATCATGTAGTTGAATGCATTAATTATCTTATGTGTATTGTTATTTACGGAATTTAATGTTTTTTTAAAAAATGGGTTTAATTGTTTGTTCATGTTTTAATTGATGAAGTGAAATTGCAAATTTGGTTCTAGCTTAGTTCTCTATGCTTTCTTGAGAAAGAGGTATAGGGTAGAATTAATGATTGATAATTGTATTGAATTGCATCTTTACAACCCATCCTTAGAAAGTAGGTTAATCAAGGAATTGGGTTAATTGGTATTGTTAAGCTTGTTGAGGTTCGAGAGAACTCACTTGAAACATGATAGTTGATCGAGAGATGAGTAATGTATTCAAAACCTATCTTACCCATTGAGATTCAACAACTTGTAGCAATTAGTAATCACCCATTAAGTGAAATTAGCATTTGATTGATCACATTCCTAAGGTCCTCAATCTTATCGTTCAAATCTTGTGTTAATTGTTGTTGTTAGAACTTGGTTACGAAATCCCGCCCTATTGATATTGATAACCGAAGCTTGGAGATTTATTTTATGTTACACAATCCTTTACCTCTACAAAAGATTACAACTTTTCTTTACTTCATAATTGAATTCTTTACCATATTACTTCCTGTGGGATCGACCCCAACTCATCGTTGGGTTTATACATGTTAGCGACACCCTATACTTTAAATGGAAAGAATGTAGTTGAGCGTTATCAATATATATATATATATATAGAAAATTTCACTAATTGATTATTTTCAAATTAATAATTACAAATTAAATAAAATAAATGATGATTTTCCATCTACAAATGTATATAAAAAAAAAGGGATAAGGCACAAGTACCCCCTAGACTATGACCAAAATCCTAGAGACACACCTTAACTAATCTAAGGTCCTATTACCCCCCCCCCCCTAAACTCATTTTTTGTGTAATTTTGTACACCTTTTAGCTTACGTGGCATACTTTGTGACTCCAGTTAAGTGAGGTGCGTGGGAGATGTTTGGATGCCACGTAGACCAAAGAAGTGTACAAAATTACAAAAAAAAATAAGTTCAGGGGGGTAATAGGACCTTAGTTTAGTTAAGGTGTGTCTCTGGGATTTCGGTCATAGTCTAGGGGGGTACTAGTGCCTTATCCCAAAAGAAAACAAAAAATATATTCTAAAACTGCACCATTTCCCACGAAGGATCAGTTTTAAAAAATGTTTTTAATTTTTAAGTATTTTGTTTTTTAATTCTTTATAATATATACAATGTAGTCCATTTTACAACCTCGGCCCCAATAAGCAATTAAAAATAATTTAAAACTCAAGCTCAAGAGTAGCAGCCAACAATCCATACCAATTAAACACGCGGCAACCTAAATTTTACACTACCTAGAAGTCATTTGTAACGATACTAAATGATACTAAAATCAAAGATAAACCTAATCGAAGGTTTTCCATCTAAAAGCTACACTAAACAACCGAAGGAATGCCATATATTGACTAAGGATCAGGAAGCCTCAATTAATCTTAAATTTCAACCTAACACGCGATAATACTCAATAAATAATGAAACAAACTAACCCAAGTCTAAGAATAGTGAAACTGTAACGTACCTCAAGGCTAAAACAACACACTAACCTTTGCTCTGGAGCTTTTCCCTTCAAAAGGACCTCCACATGATACCACGCTATGAACAACATGGCAGGAATTCCAAAAAAAGCAAAATAGTACCCATATAAATATATGAAATCAAAATGAAAAACAAAGCAGAAAACATAATCATGGGACCTATATATACAGTCTAAATATTGACTCTAACATGAGATCTTACACAAGTCAAGCAACTTCTTATCCGAAAATGGGCAAAATCCGAGAATCAATAGAGCCAAATTAGACCCCACCATTAATTAGGTCAAGTGAATCACAAATTGAGAATTAGGAAGAAATTTTTCGATTTTACCAAGTTTTACGAAGTATTTCTCAATCTCGAAAAGTGGCCAAGTTGTTTCCGGATTCAACCAACAAAGAATAACTCAAATCCACCAAGAAATGCTCTCCTATTCGCCAAAAGACCAAGTCTTTAAATGGAGTTTTCATGGTGAAAATGACTATTAACTATTATAGCTACCGGGTGATTAACCCCTCGCAAACATGGAGGCTTTCCTGCAAACATGGAGGTCAGCCATGTTGACCCTTCACATATGCTACAGGAGGCCTGCAATTGCAAAGGTCTAGGACAAAACCCTTAGTGATCGCTAAAAGACTCATGCCAATATGGAGATCTCAAAAAACAACCCTCCACGAATGTGAGGCTTACATCATGAACGAATGTGAGGCTTACATCATGAACGCTTAGGACCCATGAAATGCTCTCTGCGATTGCTGGCCAAGCATTGCATTAGAATTTCACCAAGAATGGGAAATTCTCCCGATGGGAGCGTACGATTCATTCGGAGGACTGTGAATGAAAACAAATTATTCTACCCAATAAAAAGTGATATGCGAAACTAAATGGAATGGAATAAAACAAACAAATATCATCTCGTAAAATTGTTAACCAAGGCCAACACTTATAACAAAACATAAAAAATAAAAAAAAAACCACTAACTCATCCAAAACACCTTAGGATAAAAACCAAAGGCCGTTATAGATCAAATCCGACATTCTTGGAGCTAACTGCGCTAGTCAAATTTCCATCTGAGCGTGTTTAACAAGATTGTTGACAATAAGTCAAGCTTTGGCCAAAAAATTAAAGCTAAAATATCTAATGGCACAAACTTTGTAGACATATAATTTTTGACCGAACATAGGATTTTATACTATTTTGTATTCCTTAAATGTTTCTTATATGTCTAAGTTAGATATATTAATTTTGTATTGTTTTAGTAAGTTTATTTTAAAAGATTTATAAATAACAAAAATAATATGTTTTAGTTTAATTTTAGTTTAATAAATAAACTAGTATTTCTTAATTATAATTTTTATTAGCGACTCAATTTTGTTAGTTTAAAAAATAATTAAATAGTAATCTTATAATATTATATTATATTATGTTATGTTATGTTATATTATAAAAAAATAAACCTAAAACTAACCTACACTACCCCACACACCCACGTCTCACCACGCTCCTTCACACCTCACATTACCCCCACTCCCCACTTACCCCTATACTTATATACTACAACTACACAAGAAAAACAAAAAAAACGATTTGGCAAAAAAAATCCTATGACCCAAAAAAAAAATATCTCCACAAACACAAACACAGACATGAAAAGAGGGACAAAAATCAACACACAACACAATCGGCACAATAACACATTACATGAGTAAGAGGAAAAGAAAGGAAAGAAAAAACAGCACATATACCATCACAAACAACCTACAAAAGATTTGTGGGGGTTTTAATCGAGGTTCGATCAAGGTTGTACGGTACTTATTTTCTTCATTTGAGGTATAACTTAGCCTTAAATCTTTAATTTATTTATGGAATTTGATGTAATTATATGATTAGTTTTCTTATAGTTTTATTTTATTTATAATTTGATTGATATGAATATTGGATTAAACAGTTATATCTTTGTTTAATGAATGAAGGTAACTTTAATTGATTATTATTTTTATTTATTTATTTTTATTCGTTAGTTGTGACCTCTTAACAATGATAGGTCATCGCATTGTTTTTGTCTTCATTGATATAATAATGAAAAAGTAGGAATTTTTAGGCTAAAAATAAGTAAATAAATTATTGTTGTTTTATTTTATCAAACAGAAAATGAGATTTATTTTTAACAATTCGGTATCGTGTTGTTGGATTAGAAAGTGTATGTTTAATTTTGACGTCAACTTTAAGAATGGTAAAGAATAAAATAATATGAAAATGGTCCAAAATTTATTCTAAAAGTTTAGAATTTTACTTTATTTGCTTTTCTTTATAAGGAATAAATATTTTCGTTTAACGCTAGACCGAACACTTCGTCACGATAAAAATATTTGTTTCAATTAAGAATGTGGTTAGACATTTTTTTCTTGAGACATTAAAATAAACTCAAGAATGCGGTGACGCACCTTGTCCAATAATATAATTAATTTTTATTAATTTAAAGTAGAGACTTACAAAAAAAAAAGATTATTAGGTGCAATGCAAAGAGAACAATTATGTCTCTAAATGTCAAAACCAAGAATGCGGTTACGTATCTAGGTCGAGACCAAATAAAAGTTCAACGAATAAAAAATGCGAGAAAATCATGGCCTATAAAATATATCCAAAAGATACTTAAAATATGTATAAGTCAATAAAAGCGATCGTGCTAGAACCACAAGACTCGAGCGATGCCTAATACTTTCCCCTCGGTCAACAAAATTTCTTACCCGAATTTCTAATTCGTAGACCATATAAGGAGTCATTTCCTTTTGATTAGGGATTAAACAAAAATGTGACTTAGAACACCATAACTCAATTCCGAGTGGCGACTCTGAAAAAAAATATAAATAATCCCTTAATCAATACTGTCACTTAAATTGGAAAAACCATATCCACCGTGCGAAAAAAGGGGTGTGCCATCTCTGGTGACTCTGCTGGGGATAAGCTGAATTCGAGCTTTGTTATATTGAATTTTACTTGATTTTATTATTTTATATTTTGGATATATTGTGTATGCTGGCCTAATGTGCTACTTGTTGCTCATTTCTTGATTTGATATAGTTGAACTCTATTATAAATTGTCTTTCTCGTTCACCTTATTAGTTTCTAAAAAACACTTCACACAGATTCACAGGAATGCAGTTATGCATCCTACTTCTATTGAGATAAAACTGGAGTGTCTTGACACGCAGTGAAGGTTTTTTAGTCACACATGTTAGACGGGGTTGGATCAGCAATGATGTCGAAAAAACGCTCTTACCAATAAGTTGCCCCTCCCTGGCTCGAGTTGTCCACTCGAGTAAGCCAGTCTAGCTACATATCTTATTGAGGTTTGAACCTAATAAAACTAGAACATAGACATGGTTATCCCAAAAAGACTCCGATTATTTTCATCAGTTGCATGTGACTTAGTGAGCCTCAAAACAAGAGTTGGGTCCGTCCAGAACAGGTATCCCTCTCTTACTTGACCACTTAGCTCATTTTATATGTTACATGAAAATGCATATATTTAGAAAGTCTGTATAAGTTGACTCATTTTAGTGTGATTAATGCAATGAAAAAAAGTATCTTTTGATCTTATAAAAAAAAATTAAAAAAAGAAGGAGAAAACACGAAAATATTTCTTCTTTTAGAAATTATTATACATTTCTTAAAATAAAATAATTGTTTTTGCATTACTTAATTAAAAGAATAATAATATTTTTATTTAGATTTTTTTATAAAGTTTGTAAAAAGAAAATTCAAAATATTTTACTTTCATAATACTTTGAAAATTGCATTTGTTAAAATAAAAAAAGTTTAATATCTTAAAAGTTTTATTTTTACAGTCCAATCTGCACGAACTACACACACCTGATTCTCAACTCAATGAGATATGTAGGCAATCCTCCCCGAGTTCGGTGATCCTAATTTAAAATTTAAAAAAGGAGAAGTATTTCTTATTAAAAATAATGTTGTGTTTATAATCTTCCTGAACTACGTTTGACCTGATTCTTGCATTGACAAGATACGTAGGAAACCTTATTTTGAGGTTCGGTCAAACTAAGGAAAAATCTAAAAAGTCCTTGTCACAATAACTGGGGCAAAAAAAAGAATATTTTTTATTTTAAAAAAATTTGACTTGATTGGTACAAACAAACTTAGGAGTATGCATAAGAAAAAATATAAAGTGTTAAACTAGTTGGCAAGACATACCAATTTTGTTGTGACCTATATACATCTTTTGGTACCTCTTGATATATTTATGTAATACTTGATAAATTATCTTGCTTAAAGTTAAGGCACAAAACATTTCGAATTCATTTTTCATGTGCATTGTGTGGTGAGCTTTATCTATAAAATTCAATGACATGACTTTGTTGATCTAGAACTTGGCCCGAATGTTGGTTGAAATGTAATTTTGAGCAACATTTAATTTGAGAAAGGATTATAGGCTTTGTTTGATCCGATTGTGCCTTTCAAGCCTACCGAATGACATGTTAATCATAGAACTCCCATTTCGAGCCTAAAACATTTTTATTCGAATAACCGTACTTAAGCATATATCCTTTTGAGTGCATAAATACACTATTCCTTGATCCCACCTCCCTGAACAAACTATCAATTAGATACACAATGCCAAACACCTAAGTTAGGTATCAAAGTAAAAAGGTCAAACATGTGAAAGTCCAAAAAAATAACAAAGAAAAGTTAGAATGAAAAAGACCTCCAATGAAAGGAGAGAAAATAAGATTTAAAAAAAAATGAGAAGAAGCTTTCAAGAAAACAAAGGTCAAATGCGAAAATGAAAAACTATTGAGAGAATTGTGCAAATCTTATGGAGGAAATTGTCACTTTATCCCAAATGAATATCCTCCCTTTCCCTAAGCCTACATTACAAGCCAATGACAAGTCCTATTTGATCTCATTTTGGTGTTCTCACATTAGTGGATACTTATAAAAGGGCCAACATACGGTATCTCAATCTGATGCATTGAATATCTTTCCGAGTGTGAGTGGCTTCTAAAACGTCCTAAGATCAGAACACTTCTATTGTGTGAAGTAGGACTTCATTTGTTGCGAGGGCACTTGAAATATGTGGATATGAATAATTATAATCCCTTAATTTATGCAAGATGAACTAATCAAATACTTAAATATGTTTGAGATACCATTTGAAACTATAGTGATTACTCAAAGTTGACCTCAAATTTGTTTGAAAGTAGTTGAAGGCGATTCATATGCATAATACTAATTGTTGGTACCAACCAGAGTCAAGACATTATAAAAAATGAAACAAGTCTTTTCCCAAAAGATGTCTTTTAAAAGATATCAAAGTTTTTTTTATTTTTATGAACTACGTTTGACCTGATTCTTGCTATACAAGATACGAGTTCGATCTCACATAATAAAATTTTATATCCTTGAAGGAATGAAATTGGATCATTTTTTAAAAAAAACATATAAAAAAATGATAAATTAAAAAGTGTTTCAAAGTTCCTCAATTTAAAAATTGGGGATATTATTTATTTGTTAAAAAAAATCACTCTCATTACTAGGGAACAAACACCATATTTGTATTTTGACCTTAGAGAATAAACACCCTATATACATCATCTTTTTTTCTAGGGAATAACCACTCTAGTAGCTTTTTGACCTTAGAGAACAAACACTCTATCATTTCTCATTTCTAGGGAACAAACACCGTAGTTGCATTTTGACCTTAGGGAGCAAAACACACTAGGATACCATCTTTCATTTCTAGGGAACAAACACCCTAATTGCATCGATGTCTTGCACTTTTCTTTGGTAAAAATATTTTTCATTTATGCTTATAGATTAAATGAAATTTTTCTGGTGAAAACTGGGGTAAAGAATAATGTTGTGCCTATTCTATTTGATGAGTCTGTTAAGAGAGATCCTCATAAACAATGGGAATTATAGTAGCAGGATCCTCCTGAATAATGGGACGTAGTATAGCAAGGATCCTCCTGAATAATGGGATGTAGTATAGCAAGGAACCTCCTGAATAATGGGACACTAGTAGGACCCTCCTAGATAATGGGATTAGTAGGACCCTCCTGAATAATGGGACGTAGTATAGCAAGGGCCCTCCTGGATAATGTGATATACTAGCAGGACCCTCCTGGATAATTGGACTAGCAGGACCCTCTTAAATAATGGGATGTAGTATAGCAAAGACCCTCCTGAACAATGGAACGTAGTATAGCAAGGACCCTCCTAAACAATGAGACATAGTATAGCAAGGACCATCCTGAACAATGGGATGTAGTATAGCAAGAAACCTCCTGAACAATGGGACGTAGTATAGCAAAGAACCTCCTGAACAATGGGACGTAGTGTACCAAGGACCCTCTTGACCAATGGGACGTAGTATAGCAAGGACCCTCCTGAATAATGGGACGTAGTTTAGCAAGGACCCTCCTAAACAATGGGACTTAGTGTAGCAAGGACCCTCCTAATTAATGGGAGGTAGTGTAGCAAGGACCCTCCTGAATAATGGGACGTAGTGTAGCAAGGACCCTACTACATAATGAGATTTAGATTAGCAGGACCCTCTTACATAATGAGATTTAGTTTAGCAGGACCCTCCCACATAATTGGATTTAGTTTAGCAGGACCCTCCTCCATATTGGGATTTCGTTTAGAAGGACCTCCTACATAATGGGATTAGCAAGACCCTCCTACATAATGTGATTTAGATTAGCAGGACCCTCATATATAATGGGATTAGCAAGACCCTCCTACATAATTGGATTTAGTTTAGCAGGACCCTCTTACATAATGGGATTAACAGGAATCTCCTACATAATAGGATTTAGATTGGCAGGACTCTCTTACATAATGGGATTAGCAAGACTCTCCTACATAATGGGATTTAGTTTAGCAGGACCCTCCTACATAATGAGATTAGCAGGACCCTCCTACATAATGGGATTAGCAGGACCCTCCTACATAATGGGATTTGGATTTGCAGAACCCTCATACATAATGGGATTTAGTTTAGCAGGACTGTCCTACATAATGGGATTCGCAGGACTCTCCTACATAATGGGATTTAGATTAGCAGGAGCCCCCTACATAATGGGATTTGCAGGACCCTCCTACATAATGTGATTTAAATTAGTACCACCCTCCTACATAATGGGATTAGCAGGACCCTCCTACATAATGGGATTAGCAGGACCCTCCTACATAATGGGATTAGTTTAGCAGGACCCTCCTACATAAGGGGATTTAGATTAGCAAGACGCTCCTACATAATGGGATTTAGATTAGTTGGACCCTCCAACATAATGGGATTTAGATTAGCAGGACCTCCTACATAATGGGATTAGCAGGACCCTCCTCACAATGAGATTTATATTAGCAGGACCCTCCTGCATAACGGGATTAGCAGGACCCTTCTCATAATGGGATTTAGATTAGCAGGACCTTTCTACATAATAGGATTAGCAGGACCTTCCTACATAATGGGATTTAGTTATTTTCTCCTATGATAAACACTTCTTAGTCTGAGACCGTTATTTTTATTTTCTCCTAGGATAAACATTTCCTAGTCTGAGACTATTATTTTTCATTTTTCTCCTAGGATAAACACTTTCTAGTCTGAGACCGTTATTTTTTATTTACTCCTAGGATAAACACTTCCTAGTCTGAGACGTTATTTTTATTTTCTCTTAGGATAAACACTTCCTAGTCTGAGATCATTATTTTTTATTTTCTCCTAAGAAACACTACCTAGTCTTAAACTGCTATTTTTCATTTTCTCCTAGGATAAACACTTCCTAGTCTGAGACCTTTATTTTTAATTTCTCCTAGGATAAACACTTCATAGTCTGGGTTTATTATAAAAAAAAAATTACATCTGCTAATAACTTACAAATTTTTTCCAGTTTTTACTGAGGCAATTTTTTGTGTGTATTTCATTTGTTTGTGATGGTTTTTAGGTTTTTCAAGAGAAACATGGATTTGGAATTCAAAAACAAAGTTTTTACTCTTTTCAGAATGATCAATCCCATGATAGCGAGAATCAGCTTCTTCAATGCATGTAGCAGCCTGACTTCCCCACATGTTTTTCTATTCAGCTTCTGATCAAGAAAACATGCAGTCATTCAAGAACATATTCAAACTGTCATTTCGAAGAGTGCAAAAAATTCACTTTAAGTGGCAAGTTAATCATCTAACTAAATTCAAGATCAAGATTTTTACCCAAAAATTCAAGGTGATATCTAAAAGTCAAGACTCAAGTGTAGACTGAAGAGAAGCTGCATAGATAGGAGCTTGTACTTTTATTTTCCTTTTGACTATTAGCTTTCATTTTTTTTTATGTAAGAATAGGAGCCGTGACTTGAAGCCTCGATGGAACCTCATTTAACTTCCAACTCATCACCTCAACTCCTTGAACTACATGTGACGTGATTCCCTTATAACCCGGGATATGTAGGATGTCCAAAACCAAGACTTGGTCGCACAAATTTTGTCTTTCAAATAAGAGTCCGGTCAAAACTTGTGACTTTGTCTACTTCTTTGTCTGAAAACTCTTCGTGTTTCCAGTCAAAGAGGGGCAAACTGTAGACACGTAATTTTTGACCGAACATAGGATTTTACACTATTTTTATTCCTTAAATGTTTCTTTTATGTGTAAGTTAGATATATTAATTTTGTCTTATTTGAGTAAGTTTTTTAAAAAGATTTGTAAATAACAAAAATAATATGTTTTAGTTTAATTTTAGTTTAATAAATAAACTAGTATTTCTTAATTATAATTTTTATTAGCTACTCAATTTTTGTTAGTTTTAAAAAACAATTAAATAGTATTCTTATTATATTATATTATATTATATTATATTATATTATATTATGTTATATTATAAAAAAAATAAAAAAATAAACCTAAAACTAACCTACACTACCCCCCACTCACCCACGTCTCACCACACTCCTTCACACCTCACACTACCCCCACTCCCCACTTACCCCTATACCTCTATACTACAACTACACAAGACGAACCAAAAAAAAAGGATTCGGCAAAAAAAATCCTAGGACCCAAAAAAAAAATCTCTCCCCAAACACAAACACAGACACGGAAAGAGGGACAGAAATCAACACATAACACAATCGGTACAATAACATTACATGAGTAAGAGGAAAAAAAGGAAAAAAAAAACAACACATTACCATCACAAACAACCTACAAAAGATTTGTGGGGGTTTTAATAGAGGTTCGATCAATGTTTTGCGGTACTTATTTTCTTAATTTGAGATATAACTTAGCCTTAAATCTTTAATTTATTTATGGAATTTGATGTAATTATATGATTAGTTTTCTTATAGTTTTTTTTAATTTATAATTTGATTGATATGAATATTGGATTAAAGAGTTATATCTTTGTTTAATGAATGAAGGTAACTTTAATTGATGATTATTTTTTATTTCTTTATTTTTATTCGTTAGTTGTGACCTCTTAAAAATGAAAGGTCGTGGCATTGTTCTTGTCTTCATTTATATAATAATGAAAAAGTAGGAATTGTTAGGCTAAAAATAAGTACATAATTTATTGTTGTTTTATTTTATCAAACAGAAAATTAGATTTATTTTTAACAATTTTGTATTGTGTTGTTTGATTAGAAAGTGTATGTTTAATTTTGACGTCAACTTTAAGAATGACAAAGAATAAAATGATATGAAAATGGTCCAAAATTTATTCTAAAAGTTTAGTATTTTACTTTATTTTCTTTTCTTTATAAGGAATAAATATTTTCGTTTAACGCTCGACCGAAAATATTTGTTTCAATTATGAATGTGGTTACACATCTTTTTCTTGAGACATTAAAATAAACTCAAGGATGCGGTGATGCACCTTGTCTAATAATATAATTAATTTTTATTAATTTAAAGTAGAGACTTACAAAAAAAAATAGGATTATTAGGTGCAACGCAAAGAAGACAATTATGTCTCTAAATGTCAAGACCAAGAATGCGGTTACGTATCTAGGTCGAGACCAAATAAAAGTTCAACAAATAAAAAATGCGAGTAAATCATGGCCTATAAAATATATCCAAAAGATACTTAAAATAAATATAAGTCGGCAAAAGCGACTGTGTTAGAACCATGGGACTTGAGGGATGCCTAGTACCTTCCCCTCGGTCAACATAATTCCTTACCCGAATTTCTAATTCGCAGACCATATAAATAGTCATTTCCTTTTGATTATGGATTAAACAAAAAGGTGACTTGGAACACCATAACTCAATTCCAAGTGGCGACTCCGAAAAAAAATAAAAAATAATCCATTAATCAATACCGTCACTTAAATTGGAAAAACCCTATCCGCCGTGTGAAAAAAGAGGTGTAACAAACTTAAAATGAAATCCTCGAAACCCAAACCAATCACACTACTAGAACAAAAAATACTTGTGGGAGCTGACGGAACTAACATAATCCTCATTCAAAATCAGACTTTCTAGATGTTGAATAAAGTCAACACTCATTTATTTCAAAAGGCTCCCAAAGGAAAAACATAGCTCAATGCACTCCCAAATACATTGGGAAATGTTCCACCTAATGCACTACTACACAAGAGCTACAACAAAACTATGGGAAGGGGATTTACTAAGTCTTGAATTACAAAAGCTTACCTCTTAAAAGTGTAGAAAGAAGTGAAATAGAAAATTATAGAACAAAAAAAATTAGGTTGTAAGTATGGGGAAGAGGAAGAAGAAAAGGATGACGTCGTATTAGTGTCAATCTCTAGGATTGAGGAGAAGAGGCATAAATTAGATGTACGAAGGCCATAAGTATATGTAGTAACACGTCTTTTCATGAAATAATATTTTTTCTTTGATCGAAGTGACTATTCATTTTTTTTTTAAATAATAATTTTCCATTCGATGTTGTTCCCTTACTTTCTTTATGTTTCTTTCATGAAACATTACTTTTTTACTAAGAAAATTTTTTTGCATGGAACAATGTTATTCTTTAAAAAAAAAAATTATAAAATAAACATAAGATTATATGTCTCTTTAATTTATTTTATGTTTTTTCCTTACTTTCTATATGTTTCTATTCCATGTAATAGGTTGTTTGTTTTGGTTATGGGCTATGTGTTTGGCTTACCTATAGGTTTTGTTAGTAGGTGTTATCTTGACCTGAGATTTCAGGCCGTGACAATTATTTGACTTTTAACTTAGGGGCGGGGGGAGAGAGAAGATTTTCAAGTGGAAAAATAGTAAAAATCATAAAGTATAGATTAAAGAAATAGAGATAAATAGATGGGTGAGAAGTTTTAGGTAAGAAAAGAAATAATCAAATCTTTAGAGAAAATAATGAAAGAACTATGAATTTCTAATTATGGAGTGGTTTTAAGGTAAAGCAAAAATTACATAAAAAGAGTGAATTATAGAAAAAGGAGAAGATTTGGTATAGAAGAAAATATATGTATGGAAAGGAATTTAGAAAGAGAGAAAAAGAGACCATAAAAAGGAAAGAAAGAACCTATTTTAAAACAGTTGATAAATTATAAAGGAGAGAAAAAAAAAGAAAGATAAAATAACATATTTTATCTTTTAAAGGAAATAGAGAAAAAAAGAAGAATAAAATAATAATTTTTCTTTTTAATGGAAATAGAGAAAGAAAAATTAGGAAAAAATGTATTTAAAATAGTCTATAGGTTGTCATGTTTTGTCAATTCTACTCCAAAATAAACCTTTTCAAATTAGAACACAAAAACAAATATTGTATCCCAAACCTTAAATCTATTTCTTCTCATCAGCCACACTTTCTCTTCCCCTCTATCTCTTGCAATTTTCATGCTAATTTGCAACTTTGTGTCAGAAGGAGAAGTTGAGTAAGTAACCTTCCTTGTAACACGAAAGGCGATTCATTCTAATCTTCCATATACTGAAATTAGACCCCCCCCCTCCCCGCGTCAAATTTCTCTATTTCATACTTTATTGAATATGATGGATACATCTTAACCCTTGATTGTGTGTAGAAACTTTAACCAAACTCCAATACCAATTGTTGCAGAAATATCATGGATTAACTAGCACACAATCACAAACAAAGAAAAAATAGAGAAGAAGAATAACACAAAGATTTCATGAGGTTCGATTAGGCCTACTCCTCCCAACTAAACCAGAGATAGTTTTTCACTATGAAAGAAAAAAACCAGCTTACAATACTTGAGAATCTCTGAGGACTACATTGTGTATCATGTACCATGTCATAGAGTCCCCAACTATATCCCCTATATATATATCCCAAGTAGTGCCAAACCTATAAGGATTAGGTTTTTCCAATCCTATAAGAAAAATATTTTCCTTTTCCAAATCTATTAGGACAAAGGGTCTTCTAAACCAATAGGAATTATAGTTTCCTAAAATAAACAAAGGAATAATTCTAGACATAATTAACATCTATATTTTTGGTGTAAAGACGTAGGATTAGAAGATTCAGATCAACTTTTATTGTTCTTAGGATCCTTGTGAGTATTACATTTTTTGTTCTTTTATGATTTTCTAAAGGTCCCAAACATATCCTTAATGTTGAAGTATACGTTGTTACCAATTCTAAAACAAATTACAAAACTCAAAGACAAGAAACTACAGGATAATACTACGACTAATAATAGAGAGAAATAAGTGAGGAAACACTTAACTATATAACTTACCTTCTACCCTAATTTGTGACCTTCATAAGATCATGTCCTCGGTAAGATTAAGTTGCGACATATCATATCTAATCAGATCTCCCTAATGTTTCATTGGCCTACTCCTACCTCTCTTGAAACCATTCATAGCCAACCTCTTACACTTCTGCACTAAATCATCTATCTATCTTTTGTGTACGTGTCTGAACAATCACAACCTCGTGTAATGACCTCGAAGGTCATTTTTTAAAAATTTTGGAAAAATTATCATTTTGCCCCTCTCGATAGTTGTCCCAAGTCATACTTTTCAGTTTATGAAGTTTGTTTTAAAATTGGATTGGAAAGTTTAGACTTTTAGAACTTTTAGTGTTTTTGAGACCTCAAGTTGTTAAAAGTGGTTTTTGGCAACAATCAGAGCTAAGAGTCTCGAAAGAGTCTTTAGTCTGTTCCATCAGCTCCACAATGCGGAATTTGGTCTAGAAGTGTAGTTGTTTTCAATTATGGAGTCCTTTTCGTGGATTTTTTAAACCTTGAGTTGGAAGTTTAAATATAATTAGTCCAAGAGTTGACTTTGGTCAACATTCGAAGTTTCAACGCTCACATTCAAATTTCCATGACACCATTGCATTCATGGGATGATTATAGTCTTACCAGAGGTCTCCGTTGAATTTTCAGAGGTTTTGAGGGAAGTTTAGTGTATTTTAGTAATAGTTAGTTTACTGTGAGTTCAACGGATACTCGGTCAAGGAAACTCCGTATCCATGTTCCGACGTTCCATTGAATCTGGAACATCGAGTTAAGTTGGGTAGCATATCTGGTTTGTGTGTGCGAAATTCCGAACGAATCTCGAATGTTCATTAGGTGATTTTGTTGAGTTTTGGTGTTTGCTGATGTGTTGTATATGATGCATATTAAATATTCTTTGTGAACTCGAGGCTCTTGGTCGCAGTCGCATTGGTATGTGATCTTATACTTCACGATCGTACAGATGTTGCAATCGCAGTAGCATATTGAACATCGTGATCGTGTGGCCCTGTGTCGCGATTGTGATGGTCAATTAATGAGTTGACAAGTATTACTCATTGCAATTGCGAGGTATGGGGTCGCGAATGCGAAAGGTAAAAGTGATGGATAGATTTTTTTCCAAAATCGGGATTTATCCTCATTTAACCATATTTGAGATTTGGAAGCTCAGTAGAGGCAATTTCAAAAGAGCTTTTAGAGATTCTTCAATTGGGTAACGATTTTTAACTCCCCATATTTATTACCTACTGTTTACTTCAAGATTTTATTACCCCATCAGTAGAGGCTATTTAATTCCTAATTTTGAATTCAAACTTTGTGAGTTTTCCCAAGAATTTGGATTTTTATGAAAATGGTGATTTGAGCTTGGTTTCCTACTCATTACAAATATCTAGTCAGTCCACACATATTTTTATTTTTTTATTCCCTTTTGGTCGATCTTTTTTTTTTTGAAGTGAATTTTGTCCATGATTATACAGTCTGTGCACGTAGTCAGGGACGGAGATTCGTTGAAAAATTACACCATAAATAGGGAAAATGAATTTCTTTTGCATATTTGTAAGTTGTTGAATCTACTTGGCATAAAAACCTTTTTTTTGAATCCCCATTCTTGAAATCCTGGCTCCGCCACTACTGATAGTTTACTAACCTTATGCTAATTTTTTTCCTTATTTAGATATTGATTTTGACTCAGATATGAAAGGGAGGACTAATCTGCAGGGGAAAAAATGCAGCCTTTACTGTGTGATTCTCCTTTTGGAGCTATTACTTGTAAGGCTGGTAACCGAATCTATAACACTTTAACAACATAAAATCCTTTTACGGAGACCAGATTTTGTGATCTCTGTTGCCGTGAACCTGGTTTTGTCAAAGATTGTTGTTGTATACTTTGTAGTAAGCTTATCAATGTGGACTATGATGGGTACAATTACATTCGATGTGAAGCAACAGTAGTTGATGGCCACATATGTGGACATGTTTCCCATCTAGAGTGTGCTTTACGAGCTTACATGGCTTGGACAGTCAGAGGAAGCATCAATTTGGACGCAGAGTATCTCTGTCTATACTGTGATTCAAGGACGGATTTGGTGCCACACGCTTTGAAGCTCTTAAATATTTGCACATCCGTTGCTTCTTTTGCTGACATCAAAAAGATTTGGAATGTTGGCATTTGAATTTTGCATGGTTCATAAAAAAAGTAGTGCAGAAGAGTTGTTGCATCGTATTGAATCAATCAATGCAAAGGTATAGCTAATTAATTAATGGTTCTTTGTTTCCTATGATGCCATCTTTTTTCCAGTTTTAAGGTTTACAGTTACCAAAATGACCTATTTGATAATCATATCAGATTATGAAAGGAGTCTGCATTCAAGATGAATTCAAAAAGGAAAGTTGTATGGATAACACTGGTAACTTCTTTGCCTTGTCATTGTCTTGTTTGTGTTGATATGCCACTTTGACTTGAATATCTGTATTTGAGCAATATATTTCAGTATGTGCAAATGTGGTTATCTTGCTTTAAGTATTGTTTATTTCATGATACAAATATATACATCTGCACATTGTAAGTTTTGTCTATTTAGTTCTTCCTACTGTCCACAAATACCAAAACACTTGGTGCACCTAATCTGTGATATGACGAGAAAATAAAATTTAAGAGCCTTGGAAAGAGTATGAAAGAGGAATTATTTGTTGCACATCAGTTAAATGCTATTCAACTGCTCATTTGTCCTAACTAGATGAAGGAAATGAATATCTTCCTTATTAAGAGTTCGGAACTTTGGTATAATCAGCCTAAAGAGAAAGGAATAGATCACTCAAGGATCTCTTGTAGGGTGTTGTTTTGGTCAATTGCAACAATAACATCTCCTAGCGTAATGAGTTCTGCATAGCCCCTACGACATAGAATTGAATGTCACATCCATGATCTATCTCACCACATTAATATGTGAAACAAAAAAGGATGGTGTGGGGTGAGGAGGTGAATCAAAAATATTTTCGAAGGTTAGTCAAGTTATAATTGGTCGACTGTTGATTTCTTCAAGTCGACTACCCTAGAGTTTAGACAATTAGATAAAACAAAATAATATATAAGGCATAAAGATATAAAAGACACAGTTGACACAAAGATTATTATAGTAGTTTAGATCACCGATGTGGTGCCTAATCTAGTCCCCTAGGTTACAAGGTTTCCTTACAGTTTGAATGTTTATGGTTAGACATATAGCCTGTGTTGAACTCCTTGACCTGAAATATTCCAATTTACTTATTGGTCACATCCTCGACTCTTATAGTTTTCTAATCTCTCTGTTTCTTTTCTTTTCACTAGTAAACTATATTGAAAACACTGATAAAAGAGCGACTATTGTTTTTGCTCAAGGGAAGTTGCGCAATCTTCTTCTTATAAAGCAGAAAAGTAGTCGAAAGATAATCTTATTCATTTAGTACCCAAACTTTAAATAGGACAGATAAGAACAACCTATATCTAAACGTAAGGAAACCAACTACTACCTGAACTCCTAAACAATAGGGGGAGTCTTCTATTGATACTCTAAAATTGTATTAAATACGGTAACTAATAAGTACAGTAATTAATGCTTAATACACCCACTCAAGTTAGACGTAATGCAACAATGCCTAACTTGGAACAACACTGCTCAAAGGCTAGTTTTGGCAACGGCTTGGTAAATTATAAACGTATCAGCAAGTTGATCACAAGCGTGCATGTTTGTGACAAGAACCTGGTGTGCTTGAACTTGGTTCCTAACATAACAGAAGTCCACAACAATATGTTTCATGCATCTATGAAACGATGGATAATGACAGAGATAAGTGATGCCAACATTGTCACAAAAGATTATGGGTGTACTTGGAATGGTGAAATGCAACTCATTGAGCATGATGCGCACCCGTATGAGTTCGACAAGCGCATTTGCAACTGATTTGTACTCTGCTTTAGGATGAGCGAGCTATAGATTGTTGTTTTTTTGGACGATCAACTCACTGGATTGGGCCTAAAGAAATATGTGCATATTCTGTCATTCGAGTCTCTGCCCAATCGGCATCATCATACATGTAAAGATTGTTAGAGTTGCAAAGAATTCAAAGACCTGAAGTTGATGTGGCTTTAGGTTACTGTAGTTCCTCTTAACTGCCTTCCAGTGTTCATCAATATGTTCATGCATAAACTGTGATTGTTTGTTGACAACATAAGAAATATCAGTTCGTGTGAATGGTAAATATTATACCTTAGCAAGGGTGCGCCTATAGAGTGTAGCATTAGCAGGTGGAGAACCATCAACTGGCCGAGGTAGTTTACCAGAGAACATTAGAGTAAGGACTTCTTCACAATCTTCCATATCAAATTTAGACAAAATGTCAAGACTGTATTTGGATTGAGAGAAAATAAGACTACCTAGCACTTTTTTAACTTCGACACCCAAAAAGTAGTCCTAGTAATCAAGAACCTTCACGGAAAACCGAGAACCCAAGGAATAAATAACATGTCTAATCAAGCAGGGATGACTTCCCATGATTAAAATGTCGACAACATAGACAGTTCATAACTATTTGCAACCAAATTCTTCAAAATAAACAGAGAAGCATAAGTTTCAGACATGATTAATCCCATTTTCTATAGATGATTGCACAATACAGTATACCAAGCCCACAGGGATTGTTTAAAACCTTAAAATTGCCTTTTCTAATCTGCAAACATGATAAGGGAACTGTAAATTAGCAAAGCCTTGAGGTTGATACCAAAATACCTCTTTAGTCAACTGCCCCTGTAGAAAAGCATTATTGACATCGAGTTGATAAATGTGCGAATTGTGTTGCAATGCTATTAATAAGAGAAGGCGCACTGTTGTGGGCTTGATGACAGGACTGAAGGTTTGATGAAAGTATAAGCCAGGGCATTGCATGAAGCCCTTTGCAACAAGGGGAGCTTTGTATCGATCTATAGAGGCACTTGCTTTTCTTTTAACATGGTACATCCATTTACAATCCACAACATTCTTCCTTGAGTATTTTGGTACAAATTCCCAAATCTGATTCTTCATCAAAGATTCATATTCTACTTTCATAGCTTGTCTCCACGCGTCATGGATGGTAGCTTTTTTGAAAGTTGCTGGTGTAGGAGGGAAATAGGTGAAAAAATTGAATTGTCTTTTAGGCTTGATAATATTATTTTGGGACCTACTTGTTATTCGGTTTGGTGTAGGATCTGGAGGTTGCATGAGAGGTTGTTCTGGGGGGTTAGGAGATAATAGGGTCGAGGGATTTTCCATGCCATGAAGTGAAAAAGTGAACAATGGTAAATTGATAGCTGGAGATGGAGTTGTCGGGGTTTGGTGTAGAGTGTTGGTGTTGGATTTACGTCACTGATATGTTATGAAAGGAATAGGTTGTGTGTGTGAATTCGTGTGATGCCAGGAAAAAGGAGAAGACACTGGATAATTACCTAGATTAGTAGCAGCTGCTGGTACGTGGTTGGAATTGAAGAAGCAAGTATCATTTATTGATGGTACATGAAACTTGGATTCTAAGGAGAAGCAAGTATCATTTATTGATGGTCTAGGAAAATTGGATTCTAAGGAGAGTGGTACAGGTGGCAGTATATCAAGCAATGTAGTTGGATTGCAAACTAACGTTGTAGTCTCCTCTTTGGAGTCAACTTCTTCCTAGATCAGTTGAGAAAATATGTTCTTTACATCTAACAACATAGTTTTTAAAGCAAAAAGTATTTTTGAAAAAACAAACATCACGACTGATGAATATTTTGGACTTGACTGGGTCAAATAAGAGGTGTGCATGATGGCTCGGAGAAACACCTAGGTACACATAAGGGCTAGACTTAGGCTCCAACTTATGTTTGTTATATGCTTTAAGCCATGGATAACAAAGACAGCCAAAAATTTTAAGATTGGCATATGTGGGTGGTATACCAAATAATATTTGGTAAGGTGACTTGTTATTTAAGATGGGCGTGGGTAGTCAATTAAGGAGATAAACAACTTGATGACATGCAAAAGACCATAATTCTGGTGGAATGGATGCTTCATGGAGAGCGGTTTTGGCTATTTCAACAATATGGCAATGTTGACGTTCATCTATGGCTACACATTGTGACATGTAGGGAGGTGAAACTAAATTTTCAATGTCATTCTGCTGAAGATAGAGGTGAAGACTTGTGTGTTCACTCTCTCCATCCATATAATGAAATTGAACTTTGATTTTGAAAAAAAAATTCTACTAGACGAAATTTTTGGAATAAAGATGCGACTTCTTTTATATTTTATTGTATACAGCCAAGTATTCTTGGTGTATTGGTCAACAAAAATACAATAATATAATTTTTTGTCGACTGATAAAACAAGTGACGGTCCCCATATATTGCTAAACAGAATCTAAAGAGGACTATTACTTGATAAACTTTGGCGTTGGAATAAAAAACAATGTGCTTTATTAGAAAAACAAGTATTACAAAATTCAAATTTATCCTTAGTAGCAACAGGTAAGGAAAACTTATTCAAAACAAAGTTTAAAATCGTTTAATGAGGATGACACAAGAGACAATGTCATATCTGAAATGGAAATTTTATGGAAGCAAGATTGATGGATGGTGGTTTTGTTGCTTGATATGGCCATTCATAGATTCCATTCTTATTTTGTCCTTGTACATGTGGCTTCTAGGAATGCGGTCTTTCCTAAGAAAAGTAAAAGAAAAAAACTCAACAGATGTTAGATTGCTTAGCGACAGAAATCAAGTTTTTTTTATTGATGGAGGACAAATAGTGTTAAAAAGCCTAAAAGCAGAATTAGATGCTTGTATAAGAGATGAACCAATATTAGTAATAGGAATGGTTTTACTGTCATCCATGGATATTCCCACATTGTTTGTACACTCTTCAAGATTGTGCGGATCAGTGTGACATGATGAGTCACACCAGAATCCAAAACCCAATATAAGATGCAAAGTTGGCCTTAGATTCAAAGTGGTTGTGCGATTTGTATCGACATACATTTGCAGTGTGACCTAATTTTTGGCACAATTGGCAGCAAACAGATTGTCTCGAATTCGACCTCCAGTTATGCTAACTGTCGTTGCTGGATTGTTGAGTTACAAGTGGTTTCCATTGTTGATTGTTGAAGCGACAATTGTTCCTGTTAGACTGGGGTGGCATGTTCGTCAGATGGGAGGTAACAAGTACATAGTGAAATGTGCAAGCTAGTCCGAACACATCATTAATAAAAATTATTTGATACATTGCTACTCGTACATCTATACATTATCACCATGTGCTCAAACAGAAAGAGCCCCCGTTTGTTCATTATGTGGATGAGATATATACCTTTTATAAGTAATCATACATATGTATATGTTATAGTTGGCAAGGACTTGTTGTTTTGCATGTACTATTTCAAACAACTTCGGACCTATGGTGTTCAAAGTTGGTCTCGACAAAGTGTAACTTTATAAAATGTTTGAAGTTTTATATGGCTGAAGTTTAGGTATATTGTATACATGATTGTAGTTTAATCATTTTTGTTTGAGGAAACATATACACTGATGTACTAGTAGTTTGTTTAATTCATACATCAATTGTGAAAAAGTTAACTATTGTACAAGAACAAGTTGGTTAGCGTCTCTCCAAACACCTATAGATCCACTATCAAACTCCCCACGACCATGGTCATTCTTGGGCACCATCACTATAAGCTCTCCGTCTACAAATACTGTCATGTCCAGCTCCGGCATAGCCAAAGCAGGCAACCTGTACCTCCATGTATCCACATTCAATTGTTCATCCTCATCACAGTTTCAATTTTCCTTTCTCACAACGATCTTGGTTACCCCAGGATGAATCTCTACTGCTTGTGCCCTCACGTGTCCATCCACAGCTCCTTCTAGTTCAATTTTTGCCATGAAACAGAAAAATCCTTCATTCTCTTCAACAGTAATATCTGCGTCAAAATGGAGCGGCAATTCCAGGAAGTCGTTAAATTCCTGAGGAAGTCTCCGGAGTTTGTTCATTGTGGAATCAGGAATGTTTGGTTTCAGGGGAGAGAGAATATAGTCTCACACCCTGAATTGTTGGGGTTGAAACAATAAGAAGAAGAAGACAAATATTGAAAAGGTTCAAAATTCCACTAGGGTGATTTGGGATTCGATTAACCCCTGATGGGATGATTGGTAATAAATAGCACTGGGAGATGAAGAAGTGGCTCTCAGCACTAATAATACTAACAATAAGCGATAAATATGACCCTGATTAACCTTGCAAAATGAAGATTTGACTATATCAAACTCACAGAACATTCAATTTTAAGTCTAATTAAGATGAAAACTTTATGGGGTGAGTATGATTCATTTATTAGATGTCATACTTTGTTGGGACCAATCAGGAAATGGTTGAACATTGTGGCCATTAAATAATAAATGGTATATTTTTAGTTTTGAGAAATTGCCAAACCTACTAGAATGAAAAAAAATAGAAGTAGAGCGAGCAATTATTATTTTTATACGTAAAACGAGATTTTATAGATGGACTTGCACTATAAAAGTAGAGCAATTGTTTTAAGATTAAGTACAAGAATACAAGTCCCAAGCTTCATCATACTAAGTCATGTATACATGATTTTGTGTAGCATTAAGGATTATAATTACACAGTCAATATAAGATAGATAATACTAGGATTTGGCATAAGATTAATATTGGTATTAGCTTAATACCAACAAGCAAACATTGGATTTAATCCCAAATTTTATACTGGAATCATGATCCCTAAGGAGTTGCAACTCAACTAATATATTTTGCACAAATCAAAATGTTAGTCATTGGTCAATAACCTACATTTCTGCCAACCCAGGTTGCGAACGAGTCCCATGCTGAGAGAGAATTTATTCAATTTCTGAATCCACACATTTAGCAAATCTCCTAATGCCATAATAGAAACCAACACCTGGAAGGGGGAAAGTTCAAAAGATTAAGGTAGTATAATTACAAAAAGAAAACTAAAATGTTCTTTGTTTTGGTATAAACTTTGACCTTGTGTAGCTTACATACCTGGAAGAAAAATGTTCTTGAAAAAAGTTGAAGGAGAATCTTGGAAGATGAACCCTAACCTTAGCGTTTCTCGAAGTTTCTTGAGTATCGAGATTTAGGAGTGAATGAAAGGGTTTGATTATCAAAACTAATTTTTCTACACACTTTGGGTAACTTAGATTACCTCCTAAGGGTTTTTAGTACTAAAATACTCTTAAAGAAATAAATAAAACAAGTTGGAAGTCGAAAGTGTTAAGGACAAATTTTTTTGAGTCTTCCCAACACCACTCTTCGTTCTCTATAAAATACACATCTCTACTAAAGATTATATTTTCAGTTTGTGGTTGGAAGACCTTATATGCCTTTGAAACTGAATTATATAAAAAAAAAATGCCTGGGACAAATTTTTTAATCTAGTTTATCTTGTTTAACCTGAGGAATGCAGGAAAAATAGAGACAACCAAACACTTTAAGAAAATTTAACGATAGTTTAAATCCATACCAAGCTTCAAATGGAGTTCGGTGTTTCAGTGCTTTTGTGGAAGTCTATTTTGAAGAAAAACTAATATATTTGCCGCCTCTACCAAAAATTTCTTTGGCAAGTTCTTCTTGTGCAACATGCATCTGGTCATCTCCATAATGTATATGTTCCTTCTCTCCCTTACTCCATTTTGTTGTGGAGTATAGGGAGTAGTAAGCTGATGATGAATCCCTGCTTCGTCACATAACATGTTGAACTAGTAAGAAGTGTATTCCATTTCATTATCTGTTCTTACGGACTGGATTTTACAATTAGCTTCATTTTCTACTTTTTTTTTAAACTTCCAAAAGACATTAGCAGGCTCTGACTTATGCTTGAGAAAATAAATCCAGCACATGTGGGTTAGATCATCAACAAAAATGATATAGTAAGGACTACCTTTTAGTGAGGGAGTCCTTTGACGTCCTGCTATAATAGTATGGATTAGTTGCAATTTGTTCGAGGCTCTCCAAGTTGTCTTTGGAAATGGAAGTATATTTCTTTTCCATATTGACACACAAGACAATTTGAAGAATTTACTTATAAAACATGTAAGTACTTAACTATTTTTGTTTTTTTTTGCATTTTAAGCAACCCTTCATAGTCTCTTGTGCCATACTTCTGCAACACTTTCTTTGGCTGAAAAAACAACATGGTTCTCCTCAAATGGATCTAATTAGAAAATTTTGCCTCTCATTCTTACTTTAAACATTTCTTGATTTGAAGCATCCTTTATCAAGCAATGTTTATCTTCAAATTTAATTTGTAGCCTTTATCCATCAATTGACCAACACTAAGCAAGTTTTGATCTTTGTCAGGTACATAAACCACATCAATAATTGTTTTAGTACCTGAATGACTTGGAATAGCAATGGTTCCTTTCCCTCTTACAGGAACATGGTCGCCAATACATATTCTGAATTTAGTAATGGTCGTCGTATTCAATTCCTTGAAGAGAGACATGTCATTTTTCATATGATTAGTGTATCCACTATCAATCAGCCATCACTCGCTCGATGATCTACTTGAAAAACATGTAGCAACAAAGAGTTGATCTTCCTCCTTACCATCAACAATTTGAGCCTTTAGTTCTTGTTGCGGATCATTGTTCTTTCAAATGACAGCTTCATGCCCAAGTTGATTGCATTTACTACATCGAACATCAGGCCTTCTCCAACATTTATATGGTGGATGACATTTCTTGTTACAATGCTTACCATGACATTTCTTGTTACAATGCTTACAAGGAGGATAACTTTTCTTTGAGTGTACAGTTTTTCCTTTGGTAGTACTTGCTGAAATGACTTCACCATTATTCTCGTTCTTTTTCTTTTTGTTTTTGCCCCCATCTTGAGGCTTGGATAACAATGCTCCCTCGGTATTTCCTTCTTCTTTTGTGACTCTTCGTTGTTCTTGAGCCTATAAAGCATTGAATAACTTTGCGAAGGTGATCTTGGATAGATCCTTAGTGTTTTCCAAAGTAGTTATGGTTGCTTCAAATCTTTCCGGCACAGTTACCAGAATCTTTTCAATAATACGTGAATCATTAAGCATGGAACCAACCAATCTTACCCTATTTTCTATGTTCAAGAGCCTTTCAGAGTAATCTTTGATGGTTTTATTTTCTTTCATCTTCCGCATCTTGAAATCTCTTATAAGATTTAGCACTTGCATACCTCTGATCCTTTCATCTCCTTCGTATTCTTTATTGAGATAATCTCAGATGGCTTTTGCTGACTTTAGAGACATAATTCGAGTGAAGATTGAAGAAGATACTGCTGAATATAAACAGGACTTTTGATGAGTTCATGAATTGGATTCATTTAGGGATTTATTTTGATAGGAATAGTGTCCTCAAATTCTTATTTTGTCTCAATATCTGATGAAAACTCTTAAGTTTCAAGTATTTGAAATTTTAGTAGAAACATGGACACTTAGGCGCAAAAAGGAACAAAAGGGCTAAAAAGAACGAAGAAGCTGAAGCACGCTTGGCGATTCGCTGAAGGGACGCACTCCGCCCTTTGTTCTAGTACGCAAAGCCTTGAAGGAGCATGATAAAAAAGGCGATGAAAGGAGCAGTCAGCGTTTCCCCAAATAATTCTACGAAGCAGTATTAGGTCGCCCAATGACACATAGCATGATGATGCTGAAGGCTAGTGCAAGACGGTGATGAACTACACCAAAGGACAAATTGCCGAGTTAATCGGTGATTCCGACTAACCTCGCTGAAAGATCCGCCAACACTATTTTCTGAAGTCTATAAATACTAAACTTGTTATTAATTTTAAGAGTCGAACAGTTATTTTAATATCCAGAATAGAATAGTAATTTTTGGGATATTTTCTCTCAAGTTTGGAGAGGGTTTTTGGGAGTCTTGAGGAAAGAATGATTTCATCCTCCCCGAGTTGAAAGTAGGTCTTCTCCATTCTTCTTCCTTTGCTTAAATCAAGGTTTAATTCCTTATACCCATTTGATTTTAGTATCATTTCAAGTATATTTTGTTATTTCTTGATATGTGGCTAAAAAACCCCATTCTTGAGGTGTGATTTAGCAAATATTTGTTGATATTGTTGTTGGGTCTTGCTTGCTGATAGGATAGATATATTTTAATGGTGCTTTCACCTATGTGATTGTGGTTTAATTTAATGGGTTTGTAGTAGCAAAAAAAAAAACTACCCATGTGTTTTTGGCTTGCCCGAGAGGGAGGTCACGAAACCAAGACCGCTAGACTGATGGCCTAAGGAGTGGGTCGACATGAGGTTCAGCCCGAGAGGGTGAGCCCTAGTCTCATATTCTAACATTCAGCTCGAGAGAGTGAGTGGGGTAAGGCGTAAGTTGTCCTTCATGCGGCAAATAGGTGTCTGGGAGGAACGCATTTGAAAAGGGGTAAGTTACCCGAGAGGGAACTTATTTCCATCTAAAGCTTAGCCTAGTCACTATTATCTTGAAAATTTCATATCGAAAGCATGTACCCAATGCTTTATCTCAACTTGTATTGCGGTCACACCCCAAGAACTTGTCCCCATACTTGATCTTCTTATTATTTTTGTTGGTTTTTTACTACTTGTGAGAAAACCCCCATTTGATATTTGACACCTTTGTGTAACCCCTTTTAATTCACAATGTTCTTAATCGTTAATGTCTTTAGCTACGACTAGTTTGAACTAAATTTTATTTCTCTACTAATTCTCAAAATCATTCCCTTGGGACACGACCCCAACCCTTGGTTCGGTTACTATATTATCGACGATCGTAGATACTCGTATTGTAGGTTAGTGTCGTTGGTCATGATAAGCATCAAAATGGCGTTGCTGTCGGGGAGTGGTGTTATTTGAGAATTTTTAGATTAGTAGAATTTGTGTTCTTCTTAGTTGTAGCTTACTCACTTAATCTTTAGTTTTGTTTTGTTAGTTTGTGTGTATCCAAATAGAGCAAGTGAGCATGGCGAGCTATACTCGGGAGTCAATGGAGTTTCCCTCATTAGAGGTAATGATGTTCCGGGATCGTATCCTCACCTTTGAACAATTGGAGGGTAAACGGATCTACAAATCATAGGAAGGTTTAATGAATTGATCAATCAATGCCCAAATAATGACATTCCCGACATAGCTTTCCTTGATTGTTTCTACAGAATTCTTGGTCCTAGAAACAAGAGGTTGGTCAACCAACTTATTCAGGGAGGCATCGTGAAACAGCCATATGTGATAGCAACTCAACTGCTAAATCAAATGGCTGAAACGAATCAAGAAGTAAAAAAGGACTTCATGTTGGCCACCCTAATGACTCAGATGGATGAGTTGGCAAAAAATTGGTGAAGATCGAAGTCCAGTGTAAGAGGAAGGATAAATACGTCCCTCCTCATGAGCGAAGAAATCTCAAGGACAACAAGGTTAAAAATCTTGAGGGAATGCTCTCA
This sequence comes from Solanum raphanifolium, assembly GCA_036250405.1. Lineage (NCBI taxonomy): Eukaryota > Viridiplantae > Streptophyta > Magnoliopsida > Solanales > Solanaceae > Solanum > Solanum raphanifolium. The sequence continues at coordinate 54,241 of JAJOOE010003932.1, forward strand.
ATCATTCTCCACAAGGTGACTGAGCAAGATAGAGAGCTGAAAGAAATGAAGGAAGACATAGAAGGAATGAAGAGGATGATTTGGTCTCATTCTAGAGTTGTCTAGCTGCTAGAGAACCTCATGGGTTATGCGTCGCCCGATCTCTACCCGCAACAAAATGGGGGGTTGCCTGGTGATACCAAGGCTAACCCCAAAAATGGAGTTTGAGTACTGACCCGCGTCATGCCACGATGTTAACTAAGGTGCTGTTTGGAAGGCAACCCAAAGCCCTTAACTACTGTAATTTTGTTATTTTTGAAATAAAGGTGTTTTGATTTTGTAGGATTTGGCATAAAAAGTTTGTGTAAAAGTGCAGGATGAATTACACAAGTCCAACTGGCGAATTGCCGACTAGATCAGCTACTGCTACCAAGACCGCCGTTTGGATCCTCACTTTGACTGAGGGTCCTGTAAAACTCCGTGAGATAGATGAACACTCGGTGGATCGCCAAGTAGCGAAGCAAATCCAACTAATGTTGCCAAACGGATATGATCTGGAAAGATTTTATAAAACCACGGGTCTGGACTTTCAACCTTTTTCATATTCTCTTACTCTCGATTTTTGCAAAATCACACCTACTTAGTATTTTCAAAATTGTCGTACCTCGTAGGTATTTTAGCTGCTTTAGTAGTGCTCAAATCTGTAATAACCTGCCACCTAGCATCACAGTTTTGACCTAATCTGCCCAAAAGGTTGGTTCTCCAAACTCTATATTTAATTATGATATTTATGCTCTCATTCCAAGTAATTTTATCAAATGTCATGTGATGTGCCTCTCTGATAAATTTAGGCTATTCAGCGTGTTGAGGTGAGCTCACCGAATCACTTGGCAGTTCGCCCAAGGGACTCCATCTTGCTTTTAAATTTATATTATTCGTAGTCAGTGTTCTGTAACTCTCGGCCAAAATCCATGATCGTCAAACGCAGTCGGCAACTTGCCGAAGGTCACTTTGGTCGCCCTTTGTCTGCATTCCCGTACCTTTCTGCAATGCATACTTCGGCGGATAAAGCCGTGATCGCCAAAGCAACTTGGCGACTCGCTGATCTATCCGGGGAGTTTGTCTGTAACTGCATCCCTTTGAACTTGATTTTGTTGTTTTAACTTCTTCCGGATTCTTTGCAGAAATGGCTAGATCTAATGTTACAGAAAGAAGCAAGCCACCTAGAAGTAAAACAAAAGGGATCACAATCAAAGATGATGCAGACGTGTTCACAAGCAAAGTTGCTAAACTTTCCAAAAATGGTTAAAAAGGGAAGGGAAAACACAAGACCCTTGAATTGACAGATGCAAGCACTGACAGTAATGGCTTTTATAGAAATAAACCCAACCAATCTAAAAACGAAGATATGGGTTCTGATAAGGAAGATATGCTAATAGCATAGAGGGCAGAGGGGCAAATTAAGAAGATGAATGATTCATCCAGGGCTAGGACGTACCAGCCTACCACTACTACACTTCCAGTTCCAAAGCAGGCAATGGTATTAAAACCTCCAGTGCAAGGTCCTCCGCCTAAATTTATGATTCAAGCAATGGCTGAGGGGCTGAGAAATTGTTTGGAGGAAAAGCGTCTGTCCATAGAAGGGGTTATAGACAGGCACCCACAAATAATTAAGTGTTTGAGATACCACAAATTTCAAATCTTCATCAAACCCCGTGGCCCTATATTCCAAACTAGGTAAGAGAATTCTACAATGCATAGAATGCACTAATACCTTAGCAAAAGCAACTAGCAGCAGCCATCAAAGAAGTTGACTATGTGGTTGTCAGAGATAGAAGGGTGAAGTGTGATAGTGAGGAAATCAACGCAGTCTTGGGCTTATCCATAAACATTGGGGGATCACTCCCAGTACTTGATTAGAACAAAGCAGTTGGATGAGATGAAAGAGTGGTTAGCCCCACTAATTGCAGATGAGACTCCCAAGTGGTTGGCGGAAGGATTTCCGATTGAAAAGAAAGAACTAAACATAGCAGCAAGGTTCTAGTTTAGTTTTATCAGTAGCGCAATTAAGCCATCCCAAAATGAGTCAATCATTTGCCTCGCCAAGGAAGCTTGCCTTGGTTGCGTAATAGAAGAGACTCAGATAAATTTGGGTACAATCATCGCTTCAGAGATATCATGCGTGCAAGACAGAGCCGAACCTCACTTCCATTCCCAGTCTTGATCATAGAATTATGCAAATGAGCCCAAGTGCCTAGAGATACGAAGAAGGATTTTGAAGTGATGCCCACAGCCTCTACTGATATCTGGAAGATCTAAGACGACTATCTTAAGGATCAAGTAGAAAGGAAGAAGGCAGCAGCGATGGAGTTAGTCAACACAGAATCATCGCCTGCAAAGACATATCTGCCTGCTTAGGCCCCTGGGCCTTCAGGTCTATCCATTGCCACTGTTACTCCCGCTGATACTCCAGGTTCTTTTGTTGCCGCACAATCATTAAGATCCACTACTGTTGCTGTTGTTTCCCGGCTTCCACTAACCCGGGCGTCCCTACTCCGGATGGGATAACTGGCTCTTTCTACTGATCGTCGAGCGGCTAGCCTAGAGGCCTCTGTTCCAGGCATGATCCGAATTGCCTTACCTGATGCTATGACACCTCTGAGCACTACCATTGATGCCCTAATAGCCAGAATAGTGGTGTGTGAGCACAACCAAGGGTCCACAGAGGAGGTGATGGCGTTAAAAGATGCCATTGCTGAACTAAGAAAAAATGTAGACCACCTAAAGGCCACCGATGTGTCCATGGTCATTGGAATAGTGGAGATGCCAGACATGCCTGAATTTCCTCAGAAGATTAATGGAAATGGGGGTAGAGTGAAGCAGGTATCCAACCATAAGTAAAAAGCAAAGACTGATGAAGAGATGCATGAAGAGATTGAGGGAGCTGCAGATGAAGACTTGACTGAGACGGACGAAATTATGATAGATGCTGTTGTGCAAGCTTCTTTGGCAAAATCTCATACTGCTAGATCCAGTAGAGCTGGTCCTTCAGGGAGTCACTCCGGGTACTGATGCCCAGACTGATGAAGCGACCCATTAGTCGGGATCCCCTCTTTACCTCCCTCTCTAACCTTTGCTATCTTCAAAATTTTGGGTACTTTTATTCACATTTGAGGACAACTACTTTTATTTGTGGTGGGGTGAGGCCCACTTGTGTGTGCTATTTGCGATTCGTGTTTTGTATATATTTGGGTCGTCTATTTTTAATTGTATTTTTTAAAAACTACTTTGTGATTGTTTGAACTTGTGGCTTCGTTTATTTTTATTTGCAAAATGATTTTGATCCTTCCGAAATTTTTTGAATTTTTCACACATGTTAACCACCCCGTGTGAGTTGATGTGGCTGTTCTTTTGCAAAAAATTTGAGTCCCGATTTCGATCAATACCGAGGACTTGAATAGTGCTCTCAATCGAACGAACATGAATGTACGGCTATGATGAGGCCAAATGAAGTTGCATAGCCAATATGTAAAATTTTTGAATCTCGTTGTGATTAGTCATTTATCGAATTGATTCTCTTGTAATGACTGTTGCACACTAGCGAAAGTGTATGGTCTTGTTTGACTTAAGTGGTGATGCCTTCTGTGATTAGCTTGCCTTGAACCTTGTATGAATAAACCTAGAATTTGCCCTGTTAGTCTGATTGATTTAGAAACATGTGCTCTTGAAATGATCTTAGGCAATTTTAAAGAGTGCGAGCCAAATTTGACATATACCTCTTTTGTGCCCTACCCGTGAGTGTATGAAACTCTTTTGAACACCCTTTGAGCTTTACATTTCTTTTAAAGAATCTTGATGAACCCTAGACCTTACTTGACCCACTACCTATAATCCTCTTGATTTGTGGTTTAGCGAATAGCCAACTTAGGCCAAAAGCCTAAGTTGGGGGTGTGGTAAAAAGGAAAAGGAGAAGTCAAGAAGTGCAAGAAAAGTCTCCCTTAACCCCTGGTGTTGCAGAAAAATGGAAACCCTTTAAAAAAAATAAAATAAAAAAATTGTGGAATAAAGTACCAAGGAAATTAGGTTTCCAAGCAATCCATGGAGGTAAATGAAAAGATGACTTAGAAGCACTAGAAAAAGAATTGATAAAGGAAAAGAAGGGAATGCCTTGAGAATACCACATCTCACAAGGAAAAAGTCACTAATCCTAAATGACCGTACCTTTGCACTCATCCACATTAGAAGCCTTAGAAAGACCTTTTTGATCTTGAGTAAGCCGAATCGAAAGTAGATTGGAAAATAAGGGCAAACCTATGGGTAAAAACATGCATTGTGTTCCTCTCTTTTTTGAGTGTGAGCGTTGCATCTGATTCCTAATCTTGAATTTATTAACCTCTGTGTGTGAATATGGAAACATTCTTGATGTGAGGGCATTTAGATACTTCCTGTTGAGCTTGATTGCAGAAGTAGCAAGTATTGTGAGCATAAGAATCTTTGAGTACACAATTGATCCTTGCATAAGTAAATTTGAGTCTGGTTGTGTGCATTCATGATTTAGTGTTGTGCAGCACTATTTGAGACACCTTCTTGAACGGCTGAACTTGAGTTTGCTTGAGGACAAGCAAAAGTTTAAGTTGGGGGTGTTGATGAGTCCACAAATTGGACTCATTTAGGGCTTTATTTTGATAGGAATAGTGTCCTCAAATGCTTATTTTGTCTCAATATCTGATGAAAACCCTTAAGTTTTAGGTATTTGAAGTTTTGGTTGAAGCATGGACACTTATGCTTAAAAAGGGACAAAAAGGCTGAATAGAACGAAGAAGCTGAAGTCTGTACATCGCCAAGCACGCTTGGCGATTCGCGGAAGGGACGCACTCCGCCCTTTGTTCTAGTACGCGAAGCCTTGAAGGAACAGGATCAAAAAGGCGATGAAAGGAGCAGTCGGCGTTTCGCTGAATAATTTTGTGAAGCAGTACTAGGTCGCCCAATGACATAGAGCATGACGATGCTGAAGGCTAGTGCAAGACGGCGATGAACTACACCAAAGGGAGAATCGCCGAGTTAATCGGTGATTTCGACTAACCTCGCCGAAAGATCCGCCAACACTATTTTCTAAAGTCTATAAATACTAAAAATTTTATTAATTTTTAAGACTCGAACATTTGTTTTAATTTCCCGAATAGAATAGTACTTTTTGGGATATTTTCTTTCAAGTTTGGAGAGGGTTTTTGGGAGACTTGAAGAAAGATGGATTTCATCTTCCCCAAGTTGGAAGTGGGTCTTCTCCATTCTTCTTCATTTTCTTTAATCAAGGTTTATTTCCTTATACACATTTGATATTAGTATAATTTTAGGTGTATTTTGTTATTTCTTGATGTGTGGCTATAAACCCCAATTCTTGGGGTGTGATTTAGCAAATATGTGTTGATATTGTTGTTGGGTCTTGCTTGCTGATAGGATAGATGTATTTTAATGGTGATTTCACCTAGTGGTTCTGGTTTAATTTAATGGGTTTGTAGTTGCAAATACAAAATCACCCATGTGTTTTCAGCTTGCCCGAGAGGGAGGTCACGAAACCAAGACCGCTAGACTGATGGCCTAAGGAGTGGGTCGACATGAGGTTCTGCCCGAGAGGGTGAGCCCTATTCCCACATCCTAACACTTAGCTCGAGAGAGTGAGTGGGGTAAGGTGTAGGCTGGCCTTCATGCGGCAAATGGGTGTCGGAGAGGAACACATTTGAAACGGGGTAAGTTGCCCGAGAGGGAACTTATTTCCATCTGAAGCTTAGCCTATTCACTATTATCTTGCAAATTTCCTATCGAAAGCATGTACCCAATGATTTATCTCAACTTGTATTGCGGTCACACCCCAAGAACTTGTCCCCATACTTGATCTTCTTATTATTTTTGTTGTTTTTTTACTACTTGTGACAAAACTTCCATTTGATATTTGACACCTTTGTGTCACCCCTTTTAATTTACAATGTTTTTAATCGTTAATGTCTTTACCTATGACTAGTTTGAACTAAATTTTATTTTTCTACTAATTCTCTAAACCACTCCCTTGGGATACGACCCCAACCCTTGTTTGGGTTACTATATTATCGATTATCGTAGACACTCGTACTGTAGGTTAGTGTCGTTGTTTACGATAAGCATCACATTTGCCTTTGATTTTCTGGTTTTCTATCTTTATGGTTTTTTATCTGGGCCATAGTAGAATTGTTAGGCCACAGAAGAACTTCATAATCCTCTTTATAGAGTTTACAAGCCAACAAATTCCTAAGGAAAAGATTAGAAACTAACTAGGGATATGATATATACTAATTAACTGCTAAGAAGTAAATAACTACCTTACAATATAGAGAACTTGGACTATTGTAGTTGTTATGCATATTTCTAACAGAAATAACAAAGTGCGAGCAGTCTAAAGCAAATACCTATTTTTTTCTCTCTGCCACTCTATTTTGAGAGGGTGTATCCATACACGAAGATTCATGAAGAATACAATATTGATTCATATAGTTCTGAAATGATGTTGACATGAATTCTTTAGCATTTTCACTCTTCAATATATGTACAGAAGCATCAAAATATGTCTTAATGTCATCACAAAAATTGGAGATATGGGAGAATACTTTAGAAGGTTTTCATAAAGTAAATCCATGTCATCCGAGAAAAATCAACAACAAAAGTAACAAAGTATCTAAACCCAACTTTAGACACAACAGGACATGGCCCCCTTACATCTGAATGAACTAATTCAAAAGCAAAGCCATATTATTTATTATGTCTAAGACTTAACGAGCTTCTATGGTGTTTTGAAAAATGACATGACTCACAATCTATTCAAGGTACATTATAAAACTGAGGACATAATTTCTTTAAAATGGGAAGAGAACGATGCCCCAAACGACAATATTCTTCAAATGACGAGATGATACTGCAACAAGCAACTAATGGGGGCACACATTCATCAAGAATGTACATACCATTTAATACATGTCCCCTACCAATAATCTGCTTTGTCATAAGATCTTGAAAAAGACAATAATTGGGAAATAAGGAGTAAAAAATTTGTAGGTATTTGGTAAGCTTACTCACAAAAATTAGATTAAAGACAAGGCTAGGTAAGCCTAGCACAGAGGACAAAGTAATAGATGAAGTTGGGTTAAAGGTGCCAAATCCATCAACGGTATAACTAGATTTGTTAGCTATGGTAACAGTGGATGGTGCTTTATGTGATCAGAAGCACCCGAATCAATGATCCAGTTGCTTGAGAAGGAAACGATATATTTTTTACCTAAATCAGTAAGGGCAGGGGTTGGAGTGATTTCATTAATTGATTCCTCATACTTTGTAAGTTTGGCATACTCATCGGCAGAGATTGTAACCGTTGAGGGTGAATTAGAAGTGGCAGAAATAGCGGCAGTCTAAATCTGTTGGTTGCGAATCTTAATTTTTTATGATTTTGCTTCATGTGCCCAAGTTCCTTACATTAGTGACAAATATTGTCATTGTTCCATCTCCCAGCATATATCATTGTCTTCTCTGTTGTTATTGTTCCATCTCCCAACATTATTGTTGTTGTTCCACCTTCCCACATCATCGTTATGATTCCATTTCCTTGCATCATTGTTGTTATTCGATCTCGCTACATTATTTCATTCTCCTCTTCCTCCTCCTCCTCCTTTTGCAACAAGCACATTGGTGCAGTGATTAGATGAAGTATTCTGTGTGCATAACACCCCACTGAGAACATCTTTGAGAGAAGTGATATCAGAACTTAAGAGAATCTTTGATTTAACAGTCTCAAACTCAGAGGAGAGTCCAGCTAAAAAACTCATTATCGCCATTTATTCCCTCTAAGCTTGATGCACCTTGAAATCACTACTGAATTGTAGAAGTACATTTAGTTCTTCATAGGATTTCTTGAACTCCAGGAATTAATGTAGTGAGTGACTTAACATCCTTCTCAGAACAATATAAAGCCTTACAAATATCATAAATCTGAGATAAATTACCTTTTCCAGAATATAAATACTCAAAATAATCCATTAATTCTTTCACAAACTTAATGTGATTAACAAAACCAACTACTTCATTATCAATAGAGTGTATGATTTGCAAGATATTCTAGCATCATATATAAGCCAAACCTCTTTAGCATCATCAGTGGGAGGATCTTGGAAAAGATGGTCATCGTTATCAACACTATGCAAGTAAACCTTGATTTTTCTACTCCACTCAAAATAATTAGACTCATGCAGTTTAGAATCTGTAACTTTGGATAATGCTAGAACAATTCCAGTCATGACAGATTTTTCCTTGAACATTTTAATTAATGTTTAGCCATGAAATTGATTACGAAGAGCAAAGGATCAAGAAACTGTCACCAAACTATCAATAAGAGCAATTAATCTACGCAAGAACTAAACAAAGTTGTCAGAAAAGCAACGGCAAAAACAAAGTAGGACATAGATTTAACATCAACAAATAATTTGGAATGCGTTGGAACTGATGAGACAATGCTGGGACAACAAGCACAAATGTACTCTGCCAAACCCAATAAGCCTAAACCCTTCCCAATATGCTAGGAAAAGTTTAAAATTTTTTGACCGAAAACCTTGAGCCTTAGTGGCTCTGTTACCATATAATTTAACATAAGTTTTTGTTTCTTTATATCAGGCATTATATGTATATATACATTAGCAACTAGCTCTACCAAAGGTAAGAAAATATCCTACCTTTCTCTCCTATGATTCTTATAGATCTCTTCTATGATTCAGCCTGCTATATAAGGTAATATAATATTTACAATATTCTGTCGTATAAACTGAGAGTTACTTTAGTTTTGCATAAATGGAAATATTTATTCATGTGGATTGTTACTTGACATCTTTTTTTGAATTAAAATACAGAGTGCATACTATATACAATCAACTATTCAAATGATGTGTTTGTTTAATAGATATATGGTGATAGTTTATGTTGAAAGAAAACACAACTGATAATGGAAGTGTGACTTTGACCATTACTTTATTTTTTGAAAATAGATGTCCACTTCTACCGTCAATTAGTTATTAATAAATTGGACCTTCACCAACAAAATGAAACAAAAGTTCGGGTAATCAACCAACTAAACTATATAGATTTATTCTCTCTAGTCCATATTAAGTTAATTGCCAGATGTTATATTTGTAGTTCAAAATAAGAGAATTTTTCAAAGTTGAAGATTATTGTTAGTAGGATTTTTGTTTTCAGATTTATCCTTTCTTTTAATGATGTTATTAACTACTTTACATTTGTTAAGAGAATAGTTTAGGAATTAAAAAAAAAGTAGTCTTTAATATTTGTCCTTAAATATTTTTGTTTAAGAGGAGAGTTATATCCTAAAAATTTACTTAATATATAGATTAGAGGAAGTACCATTCATACCCCCCAATACTTTTGTCAAAATATTAAATTAATTATATTCAAAGAATGACACAATATAATTACTCTTTTAATTATTGCTCGTTAAGCAATGTGACAGGTGTGTACCAACTCACACATGAAGCGAGTATAAAAGTTTTTGAATACTAAAAAAAAACTTATTACAACCTTAGCATTTCACAAAGTTTTAGGGTTTTTATTTTTCCTTTTTCCTTGCTTTTGAATTTTAATTTTTTAGTGTTCGTCAAGGATTAGCAGGAGAACGAGTTTATTCAAGTCCTTAATCTCTCAAGTATGTTTTCAAGTTCAACCGGGGATTTCTGTTAATTCATATACTTTTCCTCCATATGTATGATAATGATTTATACTTAACAAATAATGTTTATTTCTTGAAGTAGGTAAATATACTCATTTGTGTTAGAAGCCTTTTATCGTCTTTTTTACTCCATTTTAATTTCATGTTCTCCTCAATTGTATCAATGGTATTAGAGTCATCCATCACCCATCGTGCCATGGAGGTGCCTGACCACCTAACTCGAAAAGGACTAAAGCTACCTACTTGTGGTAGAGTGAGAGCTAGCCGTCGAGGCTCTCCCACCTTAATTGCTAGCTTTTGGGTTGTGGTTGAGTGGTTTTCGAGTTCCAAAATTTATTTGTTTATATATATGGTCTTTGATAATCAATAACTTTTGAGTCGAGTTAGACCCTACTGTTCATTTTCTTTGTAGAATAAGTTGTAACATGTATTCGGAATGCATCAAGTGTCAGTTGTTATTTATAAAAAGTTAATCTGGAGTTGGAAGATGTAATTATAGCATTGGTTGATAGAGATTCTGAAAATAAATTTTGAGATAAATACTAGAATGTACACCTAAGATTCGAATATATGATCTAAAACAGATTTTGAACCCCATTGTCCACTACAGTAGTATCTTCCTTTATGCCAAGCAGATTCAACAATTTACACATAACTAGAAAGATTAGGTTTGTCATAATTGCACAGTATAATTTTTCAGTGAAGGGGATCTAATTAACTACATTGTCTGTAACTAGTTCCGCCAATAAATAAAAGTGGTAACTCTAACTACCTATTCTAAATGGAACTGTCTCCTATAAATAGTAATTCTAATTAAATATATAGTTGAGCTGATTGTTTTCTTCTAAAATTAAGGATGAAGTGATGAGTCCACAAATTGGACTCATTTAGGGCCCTATTTTAATAGAAATTGTGTCCTCAAATGCTTATTTTATCTCAATATCTGATGAAAACCTTTCAGTTTCAGGTATTTGAAGTTTGAGGCAAAGCATGGACACTACTTAGCAAAAACGAGCAAAAAGAAGTTGAAAGAACGAAGAAACGGAGGGCTGCGAATCACCGAATACAATCGGTGAATCTCCAATAGATCGCATATTCGCCTTTTGTTCCAATGTGTTGAGCCCTGCAGAAAAGGAGAAAATTGGCGATGAAGAGGAGCAGTCGGCGAATTGCTGAACGATTTCGCGAAGCAGCGCTACATCACCCAATTAACCAGGACATAAAGATGCCAAAGGCAAATGATGAAGGGCGACGAAGTAGACCAAAGGGTAGATCGTCGAATGCATCGGCGATTCTCAGTAACATCTCCGACAGATCCTTCGGAGCACATTTTCTGAAAACTATAAATACTAGTTCAATTTTTATTGTTAGGGTGAATTTTTACATGTTTTTACTGAGTTTTTAGATTATCAAGTTGAGACAAATTTTTCAGGAGATTTTTGTACTCTTAGTTTAAGAGGGTTTTCATTTCTTTCAATTTGGAAGTGGGTCTCTTGGATTCACCACTCTTTGCCTAAGTTGAGACTTAAATCTTCATACCCATTTGATTTCAACATCATTGAAGGTATAAATTTCTAATCTCTTGATATGTGGCTAAAAACCCCAATTCTTGGGCTGTGATTTAGCGAATATGGGTTACGATTGCTGTTGGGTTTTGCTTGCTGATAGATTAGATGTAGTTTATTGGTGATTTCGTCTAGTAGTTGTGGATGAATTTAACAAAATTGTAGTTGCAGATACAAGTTTATTTATGTGTTTTTTGCTTGCTCAAGAGATAGTTCGTGAAACCAAGACTACTAGATTGATGGCCTAAGGAGTAGGTCGACATTAGGTTCAGCTCGAGAGAGTGAACCCTTGTCCTATATCCTAACACTCAGCTCGAGAGAGTGAGTAGGGTAAGGTGTAGGCTAGTCTTCATGCGGCAAGTGGGTGTTCGAGAGGAACCCATTTGAAACGGGGTAAGTTGCTCGAGAGAGAATTTATTCCCACTTATAGCTTATCCTAGTCACTATTACTCTATAAGTTTTCTGTCGAAAGCATGTACCCAATAATTTTGATTAACCGGTATTCCGACTACATCCCAAGAATCCACCTCTCATTGCTTGCGTCATCCCATTAATTTGCTATGTTTTCACTCGTAAAAATCTTTATCTATGATTGGCTTTAGCACATTTGCACTTAACTACTAAATTTCAAAACCACTCCCTTGGGATGATCCCAACCCTTGGTTGGGTTATTATACTATTGGACGATCGTTGACAATTGAACTATAAGAGCTGTCATTAATTACGCAAACATCAAAATGGCACCGCTGCCGAGGAGTGGTGTCACGTGAAAGTTCTTGGTTTAAGTCAAATTCTTCTTTCAATAATCGTAGTTTACTAACCTTATTTTTAGATTTTCTTTTATTTAAATTTGTTGGGGTAGGTAGGTTTCCTGAGCATGGCTGAGGGACACAGTGGCAACTCGACTGATATGAAGCAAGAAGTCGAGAGGGACTTCATATTACCCGCACTGGTAACTCAGCTGCAAGAGTTGGCTCTCATTCTAGATCGATCCAGCTGATCAGTACACTTTTGGATTATGCGGTGCCTCCTCTTCACTCAAACGAACTATTGGGGTTACCTAGTAATATTAGGGCCAACCTAACCAATGGGGAGTGAGTAAGGATTCGCGTCGAGCCAAGACGTTAAATAAGGCACTTCTTGGGAGGCAACCTAAGGTCTTAAAAGCTTAAATTTGATTTTATAAATAATGGTGTGTTAGTGGTGCAGGTGTGAATGAGGAAAGTGGTGAAGAATACAGATTGGCGAGAAAAAGGTCAGTCGGCGGACCGTCGAACAGGTCGGCCTTCCCAACATGAACCGTCGTTTGGCTCAACTCAAGTTTAAATTAGAGCCTGTCAAACTCGGCGACCTTGAGAAGCAGTTCGGCGCATCGCTGACCGGGTCGGCGATCTCGACTTAGAGACTGCCATCTTAATCCCAAGAAATTCACAAATCTCTAACAATTGGTGGGATAAGGGACCACTCGGCGATTCACCAAGTGGATCGGCAATTGCAACTAACGTCGCCGAATGAGTGCGAACTGGACGGTTTATAATGGCCAAAAGATTCAAAACTTCAACTTCTTCACTTTCCCTCACTCACAAATTTTCTAAACTCGCACAAAGGTAGTACCTTCTTCAATTTAGTATTACTCTAGTATTTTAGTTTGGGACTTGTGCTAGGAATTGGAATACTTTGCCGCGTAGCTTTTCAAATAAAATTTAATCAACATTGAATGTTGGTTTCCTTTCCCACATTTACATTTGAAAATTTTGTACTCATTTGCAATAATTGTCTTTTATTGATGTGTGTTGGGCCTCTCTGCTAGGATTAGAATGTTTACATGCCTATTTCAATTTGAAAATCTTGCCCGTAGTATTATGATTATCAAATACCCGTATTTGTTGTGATTGTAATTGAATGAAATCTCACTGGGTTGTGCTTGCTTTTTGTTTTGACAGTTTGAGAGAAGTCGTAATAGCTCGTGCGTGTGCTAAATGACGAAAGTTGCTTAATGATAGATCGGGTAACCGCATTTTGAAGAGCAAATATCGCCAAATAGCTAAACTTGGTAAAACCGGGAGAAATTTGAGTATCACGAAGTAATGGGTAGTATGGGTCTTGTTCAAATTTCGTTAGTGCATTCTCTGATTTTGCTTTCGGGGTTTGTGGGATTGAATTCGAGCAGATGGATTAAAAATGGGCTTGTTCGGCCATTTGGCGAGCTGAGTCGAGCTCACCGAATAGTTTGGCGGTTCGCTTAATGTCTCCATCTCACCTTTAATATCATGTCAAATTGAACACACTGGGCGACTCGCTGAAAGTAATCTTGATCGCCCTTTGTATGCTTCCCCTGAGACCCTTATGCACTGTAACTTAGGGCGGCCAAACCCTTGCTCGCCGAAGGTAGTTGACGATTCGCCGAAAGGACTCTCTTTTTGCTAACTTTCCTTATTTGTTTAGCCAACCCATCGGTGAGACCGATTTAGTTTACCGAAGTGGTTCAGCGACACGCCTACTTGATCGGTGAGTTTATCTGCAGAGAGAGTCGCTATACCTGAGTCTAAGTGATTTTCTTATCTTTTCTCGATCTTTTGCAGATATGGTGTGCACCAATTTAACTGAGCAACCACAAAAAAAGACTAAAGGCATTACAATCAATGAAGAAGGATCAAATCCTCCAAAGAGAAAAAGGAATGACCTCCAATAGGGAGATAAAGGCAAACGAAAAAAACACATAGCTAGGAAGGGTACAAATGTTGAACCAGATTTTTCTTAGCCAGAGGATGAGCAACCTTTGATGAATTGAACGAATGAACTCAAGCCTAGAACTCAACCCACATCTACCAGAATACCTTCAGCTGTCACTCCTTCAACTACTGAATCAGTGCCAGCCTGAGCATCACCTCCTGTGGCCCCTACACTCCCCGTAGCTCCACTTCCACCCAGATTGCTGAACAGATTAAAACGCGATGGTTTACGAACCATTCTAGAAGAAAAGTTACTATCTATGGAGGGTTTAGAAGGTAAGCACGTTGAGGTGCTTAACACACTCATGTATCATGAGTTGGAGCAGTTCACTAGGCCACGGGGGCCTTACATTCCTTCTTGGGTCAGGTAATCCTACTTAGCCTATGGAGAGTTGGCCCCAAAGAATAAGATGAAGGCTAGTGAGTTCCGTGAGTCGATCGCTGCACTCAATACTTCCCTAACAGGGTTTGCCTATTGTTCCATCCCTGGATGATCGGAAGGGTTGGTTAGCTATGATGATCTCTAACACCACCCCGAGGTGGATGGCAGTAGGAGCTCTGATTGAGAAGAGACACATGAACATTTTCTCCCGGTACTGGTTTGGCTTCAGCAGCAACACTATCATGCCATTCCAGAATGAGTCCATTCTGCGTCATCCTAAGGCAGCTTGCCTTGGTTCTACCTTGGCTAGGAGGCGGATCGACTTGGGACTGCTGGTTTCACAGGGGATGGCTATGAGAGCCAAACAGATGCAGACGTCTCTGTCGTTTCCTGTTCTGATCACTGAGTTATGCTGGCGTGACAGAGTACCCCGCAATCCTGCTAGCGATATCAAGGTCACCTTGTCTTCCTCCACCGATATCCGGCGTATAAAGGCCGTGTTCACACGAGAGGAGGATGACAGGAGGAGAGTAGCTCCAACAGATACTTTTCCAGAGGTCGATGTTGACTCAATACCATCAAAGGCACCTTCGTCTACTTCGGTTTCGGAACCTTCAGGTATACCCGCTCCTTCTTCTCCTTCACAGACTTTAGGTGCCTCCTCCTCTTCCCAGCCTACCAGGATCACTCATGCCATGATCCTGAAGATGGTGTAGCTGGCCTATTCAGCGGATGTGAGGGTAATGCGACTGGAGAGATCTATCCCAGGGATGATTGACAATGCCATCTTGACTGCACTGAACCCCCTTAGAACTACTGTTGATGATCTGACTGCTAGATTCACTGCTTGTGACAGCAGACAGGGGGAGACACCTGAGGATTCAACATTAAAAGTCGAAATAGCAGAGTTGAATAAGGACGTAACCTATTTGAAGGCTACCGACTTCACTACACTGATGCATGGAGCAGATGACAAGGATGCTCCTAAGACCTCGAGGATTCCTCCGGCTACTACCGGAGATATGTAGAGGGATGATGTAGGGCATGCAGAGTCAGAGACAGAGACCGATGAAGAACAGATAGAAATGCACGATGAGGTAGTAAGCGAGAGCCAAAAGGATAGCATATTCAAAGACTTGCCGAATCTTGTGGAGATGGTTGTGCAGTCGGCAACTCAGATAATGTCGGCTAAGACATCCACAACAGCTCCTAGTGGATCTGGTGTTGTTAGTTAATCTGAGGCTACTCTGGGTACTGAAACCCGTGACCAGATAGCTTCATCGGGCACTGATGCCCATAGTCAGACCCCGACAGATAGAGAGACTGCATAGACAGAACTTCTTTTTACTTCTCTCTCTGTCTTATTTAATTTTACTTTTAGACAATTTTATTTGCATTTGAGGACAAACGCTTTTTAATTGTGGTGGGGTGAGGCCCACACCTTTTGTGTTGATAGTTGTGTTTTGTGTTTATATTTTGGTTGTTCTGTTTATAAATTTGTGTTTACACTGCTTTTTGTGGATATTTGAGCTTATGGCTCCTTTTGTTTAAATTACAAAAATGAAATATTTGCCACCTCTTGTGTGTGAATGTGGCTGTTCTTTTGCAAAAAATTGAGTCTCGGTTTCAATCAATACCGATGACTTGAATAGTGCTTACAATTGAACGAGCATGAATGCGCGACTACGACGAGACCAAATGAAGTTGCATAGACAATATGTGAACTCTTTGCATCTCGTTGTGATTAGCCATTTATCAAATCGAGTCTCTTGTAATGACCGTTGCACACTAGCGAAAGTGTGGAGTCTTGTTTGACTTTAGTGTCGATTCCTTGTGTGATGAGCTTACTTTGAACCATGCATAATAGATCCTAGAATTTTCCCTATTGGTCCGATCAACTAAGTGATGCTATCTCTTGATATGATCTTAGGCAACTTCTAAGAGTGTGAGCAAATTAGACATGTACCTCTTTTGTGACCTACCCTGTGAGCGTGTGATTCTCTTTTGAACACCCCTTGAGCCTTACCTTTCTTTGGAAGAAACTTGATGAAACCATAACCTTTCTTTATCCACTACCTATACTTCTCATGAAGTTGTGGTTACTATGAATAGCCAACTAAGGCCAAAAGCCTAAGTTGCGGGTGTGGTAAAAACAAAACGGGAAGTCAAGAAGTGTAAGGAAAGTCTCCTCTTACCCATGGTTTTAAAGAAAATGGAGCCCCTCCATATAAAAAAAATAAAGAAAATAAAGAAAAACTAAAAAGAATGAAAAAAGAAAGTTGTGGAATAAAAGTACAACAGATATGGGGTTCCAAAACAATCCATGGAAAGTGAATAATAGGATAACTTATGAGCACTAAAGAGAATGATGAAAGAAAATGAAAGGAAGTGTTGTGAGCACCACATTTCATGAGGATGAAAGTCACTGATCCTAAATAACCATACATTTGCACTCAGCCCCATTACTAGACTCAAAAAGACCTTTTTGATCTTGAGTGAGTAGAAACAAATGTTGATAAAAAAATACTGGTAAACCTATAGGTGAAAGCATGCATTGTGTTCTTCCTTGTGAGAGTGAGCGTTGCATCTGATTCCGAAGCTTTAAACTGTGAACCATTATGTGATTATGGAATCGTTCTTTCTGTGAGGGCATTCAAACACTTTAGTTGAGCCTGGACTTGCATTTGAAGCAAGTATTGTGAGCATGAGGTTCTTTGATATTGGTAAGTCACAACTAGAATCTTTTTGTGCACATTTGATCTTTGCATAAGTAAATTGAGTCTTGTTCTAAACATTCATGATTGAGTCTTGTCTAGCACTGTTCGAGCCACCCTATTTTTTGAACAGCTGAAATTGAGTTTGCTTGAGGACAAGTAAAAGTTTAAGTTGGGGGTGTTGATGAGTCCACAAACTAGACTCATTTAGGGATCTATTTTAATAGAAATTGTGTCCTCAATGCTTATTTTATCTCAATATCTGATGAAAACCTTTAAGTTTCAGGTATTTGAAGTTTGAGGCAAAGCATGGACACAACTTAGCAAAAACGAGCAAAAAGAAGCTGAAAGAACAATGAAACGGAGGTCTGCGAATCGCCGAATACATTCGGCGAATCTCCAATAGATCTCATATTCGCCTTTTGTTCCAGTGGGATGAGCCCTGAAGAAAAGGAGAAAATCGGCGATGAAGAGAATCAGTTGACGAATCGCAGAACGACTCCGTGAAACAGTGTAACATCGCCCAATTATCTAGGACACAAAGATGCTGAAGGAAAATGATGAAAGGCGACAAAGTAGACCAAAGGGCGGATCGCCAAATGCATCGGCGATTCTCACTAACGTCGCCGACAGATCCTTCAGAGCACATTTTCTGAAAACTATAAATACTAGTTCAGTTTTTATTCTTAGGGTGAATTTTTACATTGTTTTTACTGAGTTTTTAGATTATCATCTTCACACAGATTTTTTGGGAGATTTTTGTACTCTGAGTTTAAGAGGGTTTTCATCTCTATCAATTTGGAAGTGGGTCTCTTAGATTCACCACTCTTTGCCTAAGTTGAGAGTTAAATCTTCATACCCATTTGATTTCAACATCATTGAAGGTATAAATTTCTAATCTCTTGATGTGTGGCTAAAAACCCCAATTCTTGGGGTGTGATTTAGCGAATATGGGTTACGATTGTTGTTGGGTTTTGCTTGCTTAACAAATTTGTAGTTGCAAATACAAGTTTATTTATGTTTTTTAGGCTTGCTCAAGAGAGAGAGGTTGCGAAACCAAGACTACTAGATTGATGGCCTATTGAGTGGGTCGACATAAGGTTCAGCTCGAGTGAGTGAACCCTAATCCCATATCCTAACAACCAACTCGAGATTCTGAGTGGGGTAAGGCGTAGGCTGGTCTTCATGCGGCAAGTCGGTGTCCGAGAGGAACCCATTTGAAACTGTGTAAGTTGCTCGAGAGAGAATTTATTCCCATGTATAGCTTTTCCTAGTCACTATTACTCTATAAATTTTCTATCGAAAGCATGTACCCAATCATTTAGATTAGCCCGTATTCCGATCACATCCCAAGAATCCACTTCTCATTTCTTGCGTCATCCCTTTAATTTGCTATGTTTTCATTCGTAAAAATCTGTATCTACGATTAGCTTTAGCACATTTGCACTTAACTACTAATTTTCAAAACCACTCCCTTGGAACGATTCCAACCCTTGGTTGGGTTATTATACTATTGCACGATAGTAGATACCCGAACTATAAGACGTTTCGTTGATTATGCAAATATCATGATGTAAATTCGAAACAAAGAATTAATAGGGGAAACCGATAAAGTGTTGTATAAATTCAAATGTTTATGTCAAGCATGTTGCATTATACACAAGCATTTTGCTGGTCAGGTTGCCAATACTTGAAGTTCTTGCATTTATCTTCATGTGAAGTATAGTTTTTATACCCAAAAAATGGTTTTCTTTCTGCTGTGAACTTCTGACATTTATTTTTTATTTTTCTTTGGTTTCAAACTTTCATTGGTATCAACAGAGTTAGCTATTTGAAGCTAAATGTCAACTAAGGAGGAGGTTGGGGAGAGTCTTGCACTTGTTGTATATAATGGGACTGCATCTATAATCAATTAAACTGGGCTTCATCTTTATCCAATTTTTGGAGCGTTTCCAGGAACCGAAAGATGGAAAGAAAAATGCTTTCCGAAGTAAGACTTTAGTTAAAAAAGTATCTCCAATCTGAGTATCCTGGTATGGATATCGACCAATTCTTTGCCTCATTCAGTTGGATGATTCCTTCAAGCAGTCCCCAAGCTTAAAAGGTTATTTTCGACAAGTCTTTTTGGTATATATCATGTAGAGGTTTATTCAGTTGTTTGCATCAATTAAAAGAAACAACACTTACCACATAACTCACTGTGTATACTAAACTTGCAAATCAATTTAATGCACTTGGAACATCAGTTGTGTGTAACGACTGATTCTATTTCACGTGTCTCCTTTACATATGTAACATTCAATTTTTTTTCCTTTTCTGTCAAATTTGAATGTTATCATACCAGTTACAAGTACTTGCAATTTACCAAAAAAAAATTAAAATTTGTATAATGCTGCTAGGAGTAAACTTTGTTATGTTCTTATATTTGTTATGTTCTTATATTTAGTAGGAGTATTTAATATTTCTAATACTCATGGAAAAAGTATTTTGAATATCCATTATTTCCATTAATTATTCAAGAGAATAATGGATGTAGCTCATTTATCTAACAACTCTACCTAGAGGTAGTATAGATATATTTTGGTTAAACTTTGAGGTTGCTCATTTTACTTTAGAAATTACTAGGGAAGTCAGTGACATCCATTTTAGGTCAAATTGTGTATTATAGGGATCAAAATATATAAAAGTATAAACACAAATGTTTTGTTCGTACTGAAAATATTTGGAACACTTGTTGTATTTTGGAGAATGTTTACCTGTTTTATAATGTTTGATTATCCACAATAGAAAATACCCAATTTAATCCAACAATATGGGATTTGAAGAGGGTAAAGTGTACGCTGACCTTACTCCTACCTAGGTAGAGAGACTATTTATGATAGACCCTTAGGTCAAGAGAAATTTTTTTTAAAAAGTAGAATACATATAGAAATTAATTAAATGAAAAAGATATAGCAAGATACTATAGACAATCTTACAAATCAACTTGAACAAAAGTCAAAACATGGTAAAACAATAATTGAACTGCAAAAAGAAATGAATAATAACCAAACTCAAAAGTGGAAAGAGAGAAATAGTAGGAATTTTGAAGATATAGCCAATTTCATTCACAAGGTTAAATGGAATTGCATTGTATCTCTATTTGTCGAAGTTTGCTTTTAGTTGCTGCAGTAGCTTTTAGCAAAATAAGTTAATTAGTTTAAGATAAATTTGAATTTTGAATTTTAGTTAGGTTGTTTGAATTATTGAGATATTTTAGGTATTTTAAATTTCAAATTATGCAGATTATTTATATGTTGGCTATTTAAAACCCTTCAATGCTTAATAAAATTATGGAAAGCTATTGAAAGTCATTTCAATCCATTGAGAGACATTTTCAATCTTTTTGTGCTGCCCCATTTTTAAAAAACACTAACGCTATTGATGCAGAAATATCATGGATTAACTAGCACACAATCACAAACAAAGAAAAATAGAGAAGAAGAATAACACAAGGATTTAATGAAGTTCGGTTAGGCCTACTCTTCCCAACAAAAGTAGAGAGAGTTTTCCACTACGAAAGAAAGAAGAAGCTTACAATACTTTTAAACCCTTAGGACTACATTGTGTATCATCTACCATGTCTTATAATCCCCAACTATATCCCCTATATATAAATCCCAAGTGGCCCCAAACCTATAAGGAAAAGGTTTTCCCAATCCTATAAGAACAATATTTTCCTTTCCCAAATTTAT
This sequence comes from Solanum raphanifolium, assembly GCA_036250405.1. Classification (NCBI taxonomy): domain Eukaryota; kingdom Viridiplantae; phylum Streptophyta; class Magnoliopsida; order Solanales; family Solanaceae; genus Solanum; species Solanum raphanifolium. The sequence continues at coordinate 75,098 of JAJOOE010003932.1, forward strand.
TAGGACAAAGGGTCTCCTAATAAAACTAATAGCAATTATAATTTCCTAAAATAAACAAGAGAATAATTCAAGACATAATTAACAAATGTTTCCTATGGCTTGAATTCCTTTCATCAATTGAAATAACACATATCTGCCTTGGTTCCAGCCCTCCAAAGGGCTTACTGAGTACAACTCACACCAATCAAGTCTAGGCAATGCCTAAAATTTTTGGTCCGAATTGTCTTGGTCAGCATATCTCCTATATTATTATGTCTAGACATTTTCTTTACATCAACAACCCCTTTATATACAACATCTCAGATAATATGATTTTTGAGTACCTTTTGTCCCTTTGGCAATGACCAAGCTTCCATGCTTGATTGTTTTGAAGAGACTCAATCTTTTCACCCATAGCACCAACCCATCAATCTACTTTTGAACTACAAATAGCTTCTTTATAGCTATTAGGCCGATGCACGTCAATGGTCTCTGCAATTGATAAAGCAAATTCTATAAAATTTGCATATCTTTAAAGGTTTTCAGTAACCACATTTGCAAATCTTTTTCATTGGTTGATCACTCTCTTTTTCCTACCTGTTGCAATGTTATATGATTGTTGTTGTATATGTGCATCATCATTGATTAATGTCTTGAACTTCTTCCACTTTTGAAATATAGGGCTGAGCTAGTAGAGATTCAACTTCTATATCTATGTGGTCACAAACACCGTGACTTGTTTCTATTATTGCCTTTTTCATTTAACTATTTATTGAGGCATATTCATTCAATTTCACATCCCTTCTAATAATTAACCCTTGGTGTCTTTTCTTCTATGCACTACAATCTATAACCTTTCACTCTAGTTTCATAACCTAGAAATATGCACTTCTTTGAGCTTGGCTCAATTTTTCATCCCTTACATGATCATAAGCAGGACATGTAAGACCCTAGATAAAAATTGAGCTAAGACTCGAACCATTCTTCGTTATGAGTAAGATTTTACCAAGGAATTTAAAATTTCTTAAGTGTTAAGGTCAGGTCATTAGATATAGAACCTTGAGTTCCAAAATGAATTTAAGAGAATTCATTCAATCCATTCCTAAGTTCTTCTAAGTTTTGGGTCAACTTCAAACGACCATAACTTTTAGCACAAGATGAGTTAGGAGACCCATAAGATATCAAATGAAAGAGCTCTGAGTCATCTTTCCAACGTCACTAGGTTTTCTAATTTTTGAGCTCGTATGAGGGATATATACCCTTTTAAAGTCAGGCTGTCCATTTAAGGAAACTTACCCAAAAATATGAGGAGTATTTTGGTCTTTTCCTTACTCAATGAGATTAAAACGAAATATGGTAATATTTAGGGATCTAAAATGATTTGGTTCAATTTTCACAAATCCTAATTACGCTTAGTGTTTAAGAAGAAAGTTCAAGAAGAGAAAAGAGGAGAAATGAGGAAAAAGTTCAAGGCATTCGTCGATTTTTCTTGGAATCTCCGAGGAGTTGTCGCCTAGGTTTTGATCCTAGGAGGTACGTAACCTCTGATAGTGTTGGGTTCGTTCCCCACACACCAATCATGAGATTCTTTTTCAAATCTATCCATAAAAATTGAGAAATTTAAGTTGTTGAAGCGTTGTTTTCGTTCTTGAATAGGATGGGTTGATGAGTTCTTTAGATGAAAGTTAGGAGTTTAAGAGTTGTTTTGAGTAGATATTTTGTACTTATGTTAGGTATTCGAATCTAAGTAAGTTGGGAAGAAACCGTCCGATTCTAGGCGAGTTAGAGCTAAAAATCGAAGAAGAAAGTTCATCAGATAGTTATGTGGGAGGGCTGGGGCGGCACACCCCAGATGCGGCAGAGGGGGATGGGGCAGCGCCCTAGTAGTGCTCCAGGTTGTTGCCTCTGAATTTTATGGGCTGGCGCCCCGCACGTGCAGTGCGCTAGGGTCTCCTGCCCCCACCTTTTTTCCGTCATTTTACCTGTCTAAGTTCTTTTAAAGTGTACCTTTACTCCAAATATATTCTAACTACTGTAAACTACATCTAAACATTGAGAGATCATTCATAACATGAATTATAACCCTTGAATCCATAATTCAAATTCAAGGACGAGTTAAGAGTAAAGTTTGAGAAAGTCCCTTTGAGTCTTTTCTAGAAGTCTTCTACAATAACTTTCAAATTGTTTCAAGAGTCAAGTAAGTGAGTATGAGAATAAAGAGAATGTATTCATGAATCTACATTATCATTGAGATCCTTGAGTCAAGTCGTTCCTGCCCATAAATTCCACATGAACTCTATAATTCGAGTATCTTTGAGAGGAGTAGTATCTTCAAGTTCTAAGTCTAGTGTATTGAGTTCCTATTCATTTTGGGATTTATCCCTAATCATGTGTAGACTACATGTTGCCCATGAAAAATCCTTGAAATGAGTTGTTCACTTCCATAATTCAACATATACCTTATTTTGAGAAGTCTTACAATTAATCATAATTTGTTTAAAGGCTTGAGTAAATGAGTATGAGAAAGAGTATAGTCAAGTTTCATTTTCTTTAAAATGATATATGGGAACTAAGTGATGAGTCCGAGACTTGGACTCATTTATGGCTTTGTTTATTAGATTTAGTGTCCTCAAATGCTTAATTTGTGCCAATAATTGATGTAAAACCCTTGATTTCTAGGTGTATGGATTGAGGAACAAAGCAAGGACACTAACTGGCAAAAAAGGAACAAAACAGGCTGAAGAAATGAATATGGGCAAGCCTGAGGATCCCAAAGATCACTTGTCCTGTCACCGAGTGACTCATAAGACCGCCTAAAGTTCCAATGTGCCAAGCACTGAAGTAAAGAACCGAGTTGGTGATGAAAAGGAGCAGTCGTTGGATCGTCGAGTGATTCTGCGAAGCCAAGATAGATCGCCCAAAGTTACAGACCTTGAGGATGCTTAATGCCAAGGTAGAAGGCGATAGAAGAGACCAAATGGTGGCTAACCAAGTGGTTCGGCGACCCAGACTTACTTCGCCGAATAAGCTTTCGTAGCTTATTTTCAGTGACTATAAATACATTTTTGAACATTTAGTTTAATATCTTTCGAGCTATCAAATAGTTTTTGTGAAGTTTTGAACATCTCGAGACAGTTTTCTCTAGTTTTTCCTTAGCTTTGAAGGATTGGAGAAATTCACTTTTGAGAAATTGGAAGTGGGCCTTTCCGAATCTTCAAATTGGAGCATTGTAAAGACGAAATCACTCTTACCCAGTTGATGGATAATCAATTTGGTAACGGGTTTTACCTTTTAATCTAGCTAAAACTCCAATTCTTGGGGTGTGATTATGGGCTGATTTAACTTATGGGTATTGCTAATTGTTAGTTTAAATTATATTTAAAAGTGAGTTCACTCATTAATTAAGGTTTAATTCAAGTATTATAGTTGGAAATTCAGTTCTTTCTCTGTGTTTTGGCTTGCTCGAGAGAGAGGTTTTAGAACTAAGGTTTTTGATTGACGGTTTGTGGGTATTGGGTTGACCTGGGTTCAGTTCGAGAGAGTGAATCCTAAACCCAATCCCACACATTCAGCTCGAGAGAGTGAATGGATTAAGGTGTGGGCTGCTCTTATTTTTCATGCTTGTTGATGTTCGAGAGAAATCAACCTGATTCAAGGTAAATTGTTCGGGAGAAAGTTTACCTCTACTATAGCCTAGCCTACTTACTAATATCTAGCTATTTTCTAATAGTTGCAGTTACCCATATGTCTATATTAGCCTATAATCGATCACATCCCAAGAATCCGTCTCATTATTGTTAATTTTTATTGTTTGTGACTGTTGTTCGTAGTTAATAATCAAAAACCAAAACCTCCATTTGACAATCATGTCACCCCTGATTTTATTGATGTCTTTATTAAATAATTTTTACTCCTATGACTGATTTGACCATATTTATAAATTCCAATTGAATTTGAAACACGTACCGCTCCTTGTGGGATTCGACCCGAACTCATTAAGTTGGGTTTATACTGGTTAACGACCGTTGACGCTTAGTATTGGATGAAGTGTCTTTGAAATGATATTAATCAAAAAATGGCCCGTTGCCGGGGAGTGGTTTTGTTTGAAATTCTATTGGTGAAGTTGAATTGCATTATTGTTAGTTATAGTTGAATCTACTTACTTTTAGTTTTGGTTTTTGTGTTGCTGTTAAAACAGAGGAAATAGGTGTATATGGTTGCAACGGTAACCAAGTGGACCACCATCTTTCAAAGATGATGATTCTTAGGGATAGCATCCTAAATTTCAAGCACTTGGAGGATGAGACAATCCATGAGTTATGGATGAGATTTAAGACACTATTGCTGCAGTGCCCAACTCATGGAATTCTAGATGAGATGCTACTGGACTGCTCCTATAGAGGTCTTGGTCCTGAGAACAGAGGAGTGGTTGACCAACTTTCTCCGAGTGGTCTAATACGACAACCCTATGCAATTGTATACAAACTCCTTGATCGCTTGACTAAGACCAACAAGGAGCAAGAGAGGGACCAGAATCTGACCAAAATGTTGACCCAGCTAGACCTCTTGGCCAAAAAGGTCATGGAATTTGAAGTATTGTACAAAAAAGAAGAATAGGTACATTCCTCCTCATGAGCGTAGAAAGCCCATGGATTATGAGGGTGGACATATTGAAGAGATAGTCTCACTCATTCTCGACAAAGTTGAAGAACACAACAAAGTGTTGAAAGAGATAAAAGAGAATATCTCAATGACTGCTAAATCAGATGACTGCTTCTCATTCCATATCTATTAAGCTACTGAAGACCCAAATGGGTCATATGTCGTGTCGTCTCTACCCAAGACAACAAGGGGGTTGCCTATTGATACTATAGCAAACCCCAAGAATGAAGCTTGAATGGGTACTTGTGTCGTGCCATGACGTTAACTAAGGCTCTTATTGGGAGGCAACCCAAGTTTTTATTGCTTTTTGTTTGCTTTTGTAGTAACGGGTGTTGTTTGTGCAGGTGAACAGTGCAATGTGTTTGAAAAATGCAGGTTGGCGAGCAAAGTGTGCAGTCAGCGACTCGCCGAAGAGGTCGGCGAGCCAGACTTGGACCGCTTTTAGACTTAGGAAAATATTAGGTTGGGGTCTGTAAAATTTGGCGGACCCATGGACAAGTCGGCGAGCCTGACTTTTTCCGTTGTTTGGACCCCTAAATTAACTCGGCGTGGCGCCGAGTGGTTCGGCGAGAATGACTAATATCGCTGAAAGGGCCGAGAACTAGGAGGTTTTTAAAGGCCAAAGGTTTAAAATTTCAAACTCTTTCATATTCCCTCACATTTGGCCTCATACAATTGCACTTGCATTTTAGTCTTTCGATATTTTTGCATTTTTATTGTGTTTTTCTCGTGGATCTTGTGTTCGGAGTTAGAATTCTTCGCCGCCTAGCATTACAAAGGCATATTTCGGCTTTAAAGGTTGGTTTTCTGAACCCCTACCTCTTAATTAGCGGTTAAATTCAAATACAGTTGTTTAAATGTCATTTATGTGTGCTGAGCCTCTCTGAAATCGTATTGTGTGCTAGTTTCCTTTCGTACTTTCGTAATTGTTCCTAGATTGTTTAAAATGTGATTTCTCTAATTTTGTGCTCTAAAAATTGATCATAAACTTTTGGGTTGCATCAAATTGTTGTTTGGTCTTGTTAGGTGAAGTCTGAGTATCCCAAATTGTGCTAAACAACGTTCTTTTCCTAGTGATGGAGTGTTTGACGTCATTCTTAAGGGCTAAAGTCATCAAATGGCAAATTTTAGCCAAACCAGGGAAGTCTGAGTACCCTGATGGCACGGGCCATATGGGTCTGCGTTAATTGAGTATGTATGTTGTTTTATTTTGTTTTCGGGGACTACAGGCTTGATTTTGGGAACCAGAATTAAAAATTGGCACGTTGAGCAATTGAACAAGCTGGGTCGAGCTCGCCGAACCACTTGGTGGTTCGCCAAAGTTCCCTTAGATCGCCTTTAATTTCATGCTTGGATTGAGTTTGGATCTGCAACTTTAGGTGAGAAGCATGAGCTCGTCGAGTTCACTCAGTCACTCGTCGAAAGTCTCCTTTGATCACCCTTTCTGCGCCCCTAACCCCTAAAACATACTCTAACTTTCGGCATGCTAGTCTGAGCTCACCGAGTAATGTCAGCGATTCACCGAATGTCCCTTCCTATCGCCGATAGGATATTTTTCTAGGAAAGTTGCAGGCCAATCCTTTTGGCAAGCCCATCTGGCTCACTAAAGTGATTTGGCGACTCGCTGATCGGTTCGGCGAGTCTTTCTGCAACCTATTTTATGCATTTTTCGTGAATTGTTTCTAACTCATTTTGGAGTGTTTTGCAGATATGGCTAGGACCAACTTGGACGATAGTGGTATGCCTCCCTGCAAAAGAGCACGGGGAATTGTTATTAATGAGGGGGCAACTGCTCCTTTTAAAAAGGGGAAGAAGGCACCTCCCAAGGGAGGAAAAGGCAGGGGAAAGAGCCCATATATGAGATATCGGAGCACAACTCCAGCAGGAGGAGGAGTCCTTTGATTCCCAGGCTGCATTTTTTGAGCCTGAGGATAACCAACCTCTTTAATCCCGGCGAGCTAAAATTAGTTCTAGAGTTCGCCACGGTCCGTCTAGGACCTCGGAGTCTACCCCCTCTGCTGCTGATACAGTGCTAGCTCCGATACAGACGCTGGTTCCAATGCCACCTGTTTAGGGTGCTCATCCCCGGCTACTCAACAGGCTAAAGGACGGAGGATAATTCTTGAAGAAAAGCATTTGTCTACTGATGGTGTGGTGGACAGGTACCCCAATGTGTGGGACACTCTCCGGTTCCACAGGTTTGAGTAGTTCACCAGGTCCCGTGGCCCTTATATTCCTTCATGGGTTTGAGAGTTCTACACAACGTACAGTGACTGATAACGTTCAAATATACTTGTTGAAAAGAAATATAAACTATCGTATGCAATATATTTACCCAACTATGAGTCGGGGTCAATCCCACAGAAAATATGGAAGAATATTGTCAATAGCAAATATTTAACTCAATAGACGTTATATAAAAATGGGGGGATTTAAATTGAAATAAAATAAAAACAATAAAAAGATAGCTTTGAACTAAGTATTTATTTATATTCAAATTATTAAAAGTAACTAGGAATGTGTTCCCCATAAGCTCATAACGCAATCATCCTAATAATAGTAATCCTTTTCTAGTGTATTACATGCAAAGTGATAAGTTAGGTATCTCTAAATCCTTGGTCCGACATATAGAGAATTTCACCCCACACCTTGGTCTGCCTATGTGTGTATAATTTACTAACCCTTACCTTTACTTCATATTAGACATCATAATCGATGTTTGGCTTTGTTATTACTTCGCACCAATCGACACTAGACTATTAGATATTATCACACTAAATCTATGTTGATAATTCTTTTCTTGTTGATTACCTCCTTGGTCCGGCAAGTAGCAACAAGGCGAGTTCTAACGTTGGCCACCGTTAAAAAGACTTCTAGACGAAAGAATTATTAATGCATGCTTCAACACTATTCA
>JAJOOE010003933.1:0-62520 GCA_036250405.1 Solanum raphanifolium
TCTTATGTATACATCTTACCATAATAGCTCATATGTGTTCATAAGTGAGTAACAATCCTTTCACTTTAGAAACACTTAGTAAGTGAGTAAACCTTTCATTTTACATTACATTATAATCATGAGAACTATCTTTCAATCATATAACAATCATACCATAACATACATACATACTTCATAGATAATTCAAGTGTAGAGGGTTAAGGATGAGGAAACTAGGTCATCAACACCACAACAACACATTAGGTTTAAGATCATTACAATCTAAGTAATTCACCTTTCATACTTGAGTTCAAAGAACAACCAACCTTCATACCTTCTTGCCCTTCATAGGACATGCATACTTCAATTACCAATCAGTTCATAACCAATTCATAATACAAGGTAATTCATGAAGGAATACATAATCAACATCAATATAAGCAATTGACATATTTCCTTCATAGCCTTCAAGGCTTCATTCAAAGACTCAACCCTAATTTCATAGAAATTATACATAACCTAGGGAAAAATCATTATCCAAACATGAATTACGTAACATCACATTCGATTCATAGTCTTCAATCAATATCGAACTCAACTAGGGTTAGAATTAGGAAAAGAAGGAGAAACATGGGTCTCATGGAGAATTCTTCAAGAAACCACAAATACAATATAAATTCATTCATAATTGTTCATATAACATCAATCAAATTCAGTTTATAACATCAATTTCACTTTAGAAAGAAGACCCACATTTTTGGATTTAAAACCTAGAAATTGGAGATTTTGAAATTCATCTTGAAAGGGCCTCTTGGGGAAAGGAATCCCAAGAGTGATAAGCAACCATACCTTAGTTGATTCCTTGAGAATCAATGGAGAAACTCCAAGTAATTTGAGAAAGAACCTTGAAACCATAGCTCCAATGTATTCTTCTTCTTCTTCTAAGGTTTTTAGAGAGAGAGTTTAGAGAGAAGTGGGACAATTTTTTATTTCAATTGGGTGTTGTGTATATCCACCAAAAACTTATGAATTTAGACTTAAAAACCAATATATAATTAACCTCTAAAATACCCAAAACACCCCTACTTAAATAGGACTTAAAAGGAAAAGTCCAAAAATTACTCATTTAAATAGTCCCCGTCAGGGACCACGACCAACATTCATGGACCGTGAAAGTGCACCACGAGCCGTGGTACTGCCCATGGTGTTGGAGGCAGTGGCTCCCCTTTCGTGCACAAGCCAACACTTGGCCAAGGCAAGGCCACAGAGCCTTCTATGAACCGTGGTGATGGCCTTGGTCATGACTTGGCCTGGTGGAGGCAAGGCCTTTAAGCCTTAGTGCCATATGATGTTCACGAGCCCCCTTCTCCCTCGTCAAGTGCACCACGGCTCGTAGTGGTGCCCGTGGTGCCTTGGGTAGTAGCTACTCTAATAACCCCCAACTCCCTAAAAGCTAAGGGAGCTCCACGCCCACCTTCACGAGCCGTAAAGTGGACCACGACTCGTGGTCCCACTCATGAAGGGTAGCAGTGTCTAGGACACTTGGAGATCCCTCTCCCTCGACAAAGGAAATTCCACGAAGCCTCCCACGGTCTTCGCCTTAGTCCTTGGCTTGCCCCTTTTGTTTAGCACTCCTCCCTTAGGCCTTAACTCATAGACCACCATAGCATACCTAGATGGTCTACCAACTTAGGGGAATTCATTTTATACCTCATTGACACTACGTTTAGGCTCTAGTTCAACCTACGAAATTTTCCGAGGTGTTACAATGGTGTTTATATAATACCTTGATATGCTCATAATTTGTTCATTGATGACATTTTGATCTATTCAAGTAGTTAGAATGAGCATACTGCTCATTTGAGGATTGTGTTGCAAATTCTTAACGACCAATAACTTTTTGCAAAGTTTAGCAAATGTGTATTTTGGTTAAGGTCTGTAGCTTTCCTTGGTCATATTGTTTCAAGCAAGGGTATTGAGGTAGATCCTATTAGGATGGATGCGGTCAAAAGTTGGCCTAGACCTCTAACTACTTCGGATATTAGAAGCTTGTTGGGTTTGCTTGGTTACTATAAAAGGTTTGTTGAGGGATTCTCTTCAATTGCCTCTCATTTGACAACTTTGACCCAAAAGAAGGCTAAGTTCATATGGTCTGAAGCTTGTGAGAAGAACTTCAATGAATTGAAAGATAGACTTACTTCCCCTCCGGTGTTGACCTTACCGGAAGGAACAAATTGTTTTGTGGTTTATTGTGATGCGTCTAGAATTTGGCTAGGGTGTGTGCTTATGCAAAATGGAAAATTTATTGCCTATGCCTTAAGGCAACTTAAGATTCATGAGAACAATTATCCTACCAATAAACTCGAATTAGCGGCGGTTGTTTTTTGCCTTAAAGATTTGGAGGCATTAGTTGTATGGTGTTCATGTTGATGTATTTACTGACCATAAGATTTTGCAATATGTGTTTAACCAAAAGGATTTGAATCTTCGCCAAAGAAGGTAGCTTGAGTTATTGAAAGATTATGGCATGAGTGTTCTCTACCACCCCGGTAAAGCAAATGTGTTGGCAGATGCTCTTAGTCAGTTATCTATGGGTAGTGTTACCTATATTGAGGAAGAAAAGAAAGAGTTGATTCGAGATGTTCATAGATTGGCTCGATTAGGTGTTCAATTAGTGGACTCCGCCAAAGGTGGTGTTATGGTTCACAATGTTTCCGAATCATCTTTTGTAGCCGATGTGAAAGCCAAGCAAAGTCTTGATCCAATTTTGGTAGAATTGAAAGAGGTGGTGCTTAATAAATCCGTTGAGGCTTTCTCACAAGGGGGAGATGGTGTGCTTAGATATCCAGGTTGTTTATATGTTCCAAATGTTGATGACTTGAGGGAGAAGATCTTGTCAGAAGCCCATAGTTATCGGTATTCTATTCACTTGGGAGCCACCAACATGTACCGTGATTTGCGGGAGATCTATTGGTGGAACGGGATGAAAAAGGATATTGCGGGATTTGTGGCTAAGTGTCCAAATTGCCAATAAATAAAGGTTGAGCATCAGATACCAAGAGGTTTATCCCAAGATATTGGTATTCCTACTTGGAAGTGGAAAGATTTAAATATGGACTTTATTGTGATCTTGCCTCGCACCCGGCGGCAACACGACTCGATTTGGGTTATTGTGGATCGGATGACGAAATAGGCTCACTTCATTCCCGTCAAGGTTTCCCATTCAGTGGAGGATTATGCCAAGTTCGACATTAGAGAAATGCTAAGGTTGCATGGAGTGCCTTTGTCCATTTTTTTCGATCGTGGTACCCAATTCACTTTTCTATTTTGGAAGTCATTCCAAAAAGGGCTTGGTACTCGTGTTAAGCTTAGCACGACCTTTCACCCCCAAACCGATGGGCAAGCGAAGCATACTATTCAAACTTTGGAAGATATGTTAAGAGGTTATGTGATTGATTTTAAGGGTATTTGGGAAGACTATTTGTCATTGATTCAGTTTGCTTATAATAATAACTATCACTCGAGTGCTGATATAGCTCCATTTGAGGCTCTTTATGGAAGGAGATATAGATCTCCTATAGGTTGGTTTGAGGTAAGTGAAGTTACTTTAATAGGTCCCGATTTGGTACATGAGACCATTGAGAAAGTTCGACCCATTAGAGAAAGGTTAAAAATGGCTGAAAGTTGGCAAAAGTCTTATGCCGATGAAAGAAGAATGGATCTGAATTTTGATGTTAACGATTGGGTTTACTTGATGATTTCACCCATGAAGGGTGTAATGAGTTTTGGTAAGAAAGGGAAGCTTAGTCACCGATATGAAGGCCCATATCAGATTTTGAGGGGTGTTGGTAAGGTTGCCTATGAGATAGATTTGCCAAATGAGTTGGCAACAGTGCATCTCGTTTTCCATATCTCTATGTTGAAGTAATGTGTTGGAGATCTGACATCTATAGTTCCCTTAGAGGGTTTGGGAGTTGATGAAAGTCTCTCATATGAGGAAGTTTCGATTGAGATTTGAACAAGCAAGTCAAGAAGTTGAGAAATAAGGAACTGGCTTCCATGAAAGTGTTATGGAGGAATCATTTAGTTGAGGGTGCTACTTGGGAGGCCGAGGCCAATATAATGTCCTGATATCGTCATCTTTTTCTTCCTACTCCTACTTTAAATTGAGGTAATGAGTTCCTCATGGTTGTCCATTGTTTTTGAGTCATGTGTGTTTACGTGTTTCCATGATTTCCATATTTATATGTTTATGAAAAGCTTATGTTTGAAAGAAATGATTTATATGATTTATTTTCCTCATGTTCTTGTGCATTGAGTATGAGTTGCCTATAAACTTCATGAGATGAATTGATGAACATGCTTTAGATATTCTTTTTGAGATTGAATTGCATATGAGCTTCATGGGATTGTGTTGAGCATGCTTTCAGCTTGGAGAAGGTAGTTCCTCCTTGAACATGAGATAATTTGAAAATTCATGCATATTGGTTTGATAGATGTGGTTCCTACTTCCTTTTTGCTGCATTTGAGTATGATGAGCTTGAAATTGATGGTTCCTCCTTACTTATGTGGATTACATGTATAATGGGTTGTTAGAGTTAGTTTCACCCATCTTATGATGTTTTGAGAACGTCCTAGCTTGGAGTCGATAGTTCCTCATTGGTTGTATGCATTGCATTGTTAGGTTGGTTTGTTAGCTTCTCTCCTACACTCTTAGAACTAGTTTAAATCTCATTTGAGGATGAATGATCCTAAAGGGGAGGTATTATAACACCCCAGATCCGAAAAAGGGAAGCCTAGCAAATTGCTACAGTAGCAAGTGCCATCCACAGTGGCCAACCATGCCCGTGGGTTGAACCACAGACCGTAAGTCTGTCCGTTGATTGGTCATTCAGAAATTGGTCCAGACCATGGACCACGTTGGGACCGTAGGTTGGTCCACAGTCCGTGGTCTAGGGGCTATGGGTCAGGGCAAAATTCTCTGAACTTCGTGACAGACGTGCAGGACAAACCGTAGGACCATCCATCGTCGGTCGATGGGGCCTCGTCGATGGCAGCTGATAGTTAATTTTCAAGGTTAGTTGGGTAATTTCCTAATCAGTTAGTTCCTATACTATGTCATTTTGTCTATGTTTAGGACCCCTATAAAGTCTTATTACCCCCAAATTCACCCCATTTAATTCATTCTTCAAAATTCCCAAAAGAAACCCAAATTCCTCTCCAAATATTCTCTCTCTAGAAACTTGAAGAAGAAGAAGATTCAATCTAGGGTTTCAAGCAAAGGTTCCAATTCTTCCATTGAAGGCTAGCATTTGGATTCAAGGTATGATACTTTTCATGCATGGATTACTTTCATCCATGGAGTTCCTAAATTCTCTATTTCAAAAGGTAGAATTCTCCAATTGAGTTAGGGTTTTGTTCAATTAGCATGGGTTCTCTTCATTTTTTTATTTAAGTGATTGGGTTTTAATCTTCCAAGCATGAATTGATGAATTCCTATGGTTTTATAATGTTTTCCCCTATGAACCCATGTAGTCTCCATGATTCAAGTTATGAACTATATGTAGCGGGATTTTGATCTTAAAGGAAGAGTTTTATGAAATTAAGCATGTAATGAGAGAATTGCATGAGTTTATGATGAAATCCATATCTAACCCTTGTTTTCGAAATGCTGATAATTGAAAGAGGGTCTTTGGCCTTGAAAGGTGGTTATGGAATTATGCATGTTTTCATGAGACTTATGTAAATATTTTAAGGGTGCTTTGAGAGTAAAGTACCAATAATGAAGTTGTGTTGTGAAATGACATTCTCATAAACACATACTAGCATGATGTGAAAGGTTTTCTCACATAGAAAGAATTCTTAGGTTGAAAGGCTTTCTCAGCTAATTGAATCAATGAATAAGAGCTATCCTAATGAACTAGCTTGGATTTGCAAGATGATATGCCTTTCCATGGATAATGAGAATAAGTAAGAAATTACTATTCCGTGCGATTTATGCTTAGCACCGAGTGGATATTGACATTTTATGGAAGCTCTCTCATTAGTAGAGGCCTGGTTTCTAAAAGAAGTCTCGTGAGATGGAAGCTCTCTCGCTAGTAGAGGCCAGGTGTTCAAAGGCTTTAAAGATTATGTTAGCTTGCACTGACCATGATTTAGGACTTATGTTTTATAACTTTTTCATATGATGTTTTAGCTTGGTAAATTGTATGTCATGAAATGAAATGTCTCATTTTAGCATGGTTTAAGTGTTTTATGCATGGCTGTTATACTTGGTACATTGTTTTGTACTAACTCATACTCTTGCCTACATTTTTCTTAAAAGTAGGGTCCGATAGATAGGTTTTTGAGTCTTGTGGCTAGTAGTTCAGTTTGTGATTTCCCGAGCTTTGGTGAGTCCTCATGTTTCAAGGACCGAGTTATTGTTTAGTTTCTTTCATGTATTTCTCTTTGAAGTATTAGGCTCAATTTCATTCTATTGTATTATATTGTTATGATGAGACATGAGTTTAGACATCCGCTTTCATTATAAAAATGTTTTTGGACTTGGACTATTGTTTTACTCTTATTGTTCTATTTCTTATATTATGAAAGCAAAGTGGCTTTTATGAAGTCCTTCGAGGTTCTACATGCCATTTGCATCTAAGGGGTGCCCCTAGTTCATGATAGATGGTGTGTCGAGATATGAAGGTAGATTGTGTGTTCCGAAGGTGGATGATCTCCACTAGAGGATTATGGCAGAAGTTTAGAGTTACAGATACTCGATTCGTTCGGGCTCCACAAAGATTTACCATAACTTGAGAGAAGTCTATTTGTTGAATAACATGTAGAGGTGTATTGCAGATTTTGTTGCTAAGTGCCCAAATTGCCAACAAGTCAAGGTGGAACACCAAAGGCCATGTGGTGTGGATCAGAACATAGCTCTTCTAGAATGGAAATGGGAGATGATTAATATTGACTTAATTACTGTTCACCGCGATCTCGCAGGAGGCATGATTTGATTTTGGTGATTGTAGATCGGATGACTAAATCAACCAATTTCTTGCCGGTAAAGACTATTAATTCGGCAAATGAATATGTTGGTTTGGACATTCATGAGATAGTTCGACTTCATGGAGTTTCCTTGTCCATCATCTCGGATAGAGGTACTCAGTTTACCGCTCAATTCTGGAAGTCATTTTAGAAAGGTTTGGGTTCGAAGGTAAGCCTGAGTACTGCTTTTCATCCTCAGACATAGGGTCAAGCAGAGCACACTATTCAACCCTTAAAGGATATGTTGACAATATTTGTGTTGGACTTCAAAGGGAATTGGGATGACCACTTGTCTCTTATTGAGTTTGCACACAATAGCAACTATCACTCCAGTATTTGGATGGTTCCTTATGAGGCTCTTTATCGGTGAAGGTATGGATCTCCTGTTGGCTAGTTTAAGGTTGGTAAAGTTGAGTTGATAGGAACAAACATAATTAATCAATCCATGCAGAAGGTGAAAATATTCCAAGAGATTGAAAATAACACAGAGCTCTCAGAATTCCTATACAAATGTTAGATAAATAGATTTAGATTTTGGCATTGATGATTAGGTATATCTGAGGTTTCACCTATGAAGGGTGTTATGAGATCTGATAATAAAGGAAAACTTAGTCCCGATACATATCGAGAATATTGGTATTGAGGACATTCTACTTATGAGGAGATTCCCATTCAGATTCTTGATAATCAGGTTCGGAAGTTGAAAACCAAAGAGGTTGCATAAATCAAAGTCTTATGGAGAAATGATTTTGTGGGAAGGAAACTTAGGAGGCTGAGAAAGATATGAAGACTAGATACCCTAATATTTTTTTCCTCTTAGTTAGTTCTAGTCGAAGGTATTAACTCTTCCAAAAGTACTCATTTAATTTAATCAATTCTTCAGTGTTGTCACGACCTAGGGGTACCCCCTAGACGTAACACGACATACTCGACCCTGAAGGGGTCTAATACAAGCCCTTAGCGTCATACTATCATACGATCATAGAAAAGTAGGGAGAATTTAAAACTTTCTTTAAAACCTTCAATCAAAAACATTTCATTAAAGCTAAACTCTTCACTAAGTCTATGTCTCAAAACCATCTATGAATAACATGAATAAAAGTCTTGGGACGCTGCCCATAGTAAGTCAAACATACAAAATGACATAAAGGTAATGTGGTTGTTGTCCTGGAAGCTATTAGGACTCACCAAGATCTTCAATTCCTTGCAACTTCTAGAAACCTATCTTCCAAGCAACTAAAGTCTCCAAACCCTATATTTGATTAGACTGTAGGCAATATGTGTTAGTACAAAATGTACCAAGTATGAAAGCTAGCACAACCTCATAATAACATCTCAAAATGGTTAGTCAACTTAAGACATAAGCATAAAAGATAATAATATAATCATAACACAATCAACATAACCATAGAAAAATTATCAACACAAGCATCATATAAACATAATTCAACATAAGATATAGTCATACTCATATAATTATAATAGACTCTTAGTTCTCTTTACGATAATAGCACCATTCTTAAATAACCTCAGAAGCATACACGTGCAAAGCAAGAATAGCATCCCAGAATACTACCCAAGCCAAGTATCCCTTCTTGGTCATCTTAATCATAGTCTACACACATGGTCAACTTTTAAGATTCTCAATACAATAAGGGTACCATACTTCTAAGTAGCCTCAAGACATACTTGTGCAATGCGTGAAAGGCATCCCATACTATCCTTCACACTAAGCATAGCGTTGAAGCCATCCAAGTCATATTCACCCTACTTTGGCCTCATTATTAGTTTAACTCTCATAACTAAGGGAATCTCTCACCTTTAGTCAATCATAACTAGGAAAGGAAACTCTAGCACAATCCTATCTCAAGACTTCTTTTAGTGACCCTAAGTCATACTTGTGCAATACAATCATAGCATCCCATAATACTAATCATGCTAAGTATTACTTTTAGGTCCTCTTACTATTCTTCTTCGTTTGGAACCTAGTTCCTCTCTTTAACTTTAGAACACTATGAGGTACTCTCTTAAGCACATCTAAGTTCATCACTAGCTTGAACCCTATGATATACCACTTTTAGCATATCTTAATTCATCATCAACATGGACTCTATGAGATACTATCTTAAGTATGTCTAAGTCCATTCGTGCTCTTGAACACTACGAGGTACTTTATTAAGTCAGTCTTAGTTCAATTATGCTTTAAAACACCATGAGATGCTTTTTCAAGCATCTCTTAGTTAATTGTATATGGAGATTGCTACTAGAAACCTTAACTCAACTACGTGAAGGCTTCTATCTAATGAGACCTAACTTTGGGAAAACCCACACTCTACTACGTAAGAGTTCCCCCTTTAACTTGGATAGCCCTCACATCAACTACGTGTGGCTCTCCTTTCTTCTTAGAGTCCAGACCCTATCTTGTGTGACACTCCATCTCCTCTTCAATATCCACTTGGAGCCAAGCAATCACCCCAAGGTTTACTTTTCAAGACTAGCTTAACACTCATGTCTCATGGAAGGATGTCCTTGACAATCCATCCATGTTCAAGGGATTCTATCACTTCATACTTCAAGCATTCATAAGGTAGGTTAGGTGAGTATAGGCCTTTCACCATAATTGTACCTATTAAACTCTATTTTCACTTAGACTTTACTCTCAAAACCATAACATCTATAATCAATCATATTAGCCTTCAACATTCAAAACTAGGAGTCTTCACTCTTTACAACTTTACAACTGGTATGCATCTTATGAACCTAGATTCAAGGCATTCAATCAGACTCTTCATTACTAGGTGATTCTAACCACAATTCATCCTAAAGGTTCAATTTCAACATTACATGCCAAGATTCATCATATACAATAGAGTCTATTTCAATTCATAATCATTTGATCCTAACTTTGATCAATTACTACTCATGACATTAGTTAAGGAAGATTGCTCATGAACCATTGATTTCACCTCTAATGGCATCACCTCACAAAACATCACATTCATCAATTAAACTAGGGTTAACCATTCAAATCACATAATTTCATCATATTATCTCGTTTCAATGCTAAATCAACCATAAATAAGTATTATCCAACCATTTGTACCCACATATTGGAAGAAACCCTAGCTTAGATTGGGGTTCTTCTTCACAAATTAGGGGAAAATCGTAGGGCTCTATGGGTGTAATAACCCATAGATGAAAAGCTAAACATACCTTAATTCAAAGCCCTACTAAGCTTGCTTCAATGGTGAAATTCGTCCTACCCTACTTCACTTTTTCTCCTTCTTCTTCTTCTTCTTCTTCTTCTTCTTAGGTTATCTAGAGAGAGAAATATTCTCTGGAGAGGATGAAGTGGGTTTTCTTTTGATTCTAGGGAAAGTGACTTAAATGAGGTAAACTTAGGTCTAATAAGCTTGTATAGTTTCTAGGAAAAGAATAGAATAATGTAGGGTCAACTTTGGTAAAGAACTAAGGGCCCTTAATCTTTTAACTTAAAAATTAACAAGCTTCACGACTTACCTTGCCCTTTGAACCCCCATGGCTCGCCAAGTGGACCTTTTGCTCGCCCAAATTTCCAGTAAGCTCTATAATGGGGCAGTTCCCTTAGGCGATCTAGGGGGTCAATGGGCGATTCACCAATTAGGTTGGCTAGATATGACTTAGCTCGCCCTTTGGTCCAGCACCTAGG
This sequence comes from Solanum raphanifolium, assembly GCA_036250405.1. Classification (NCBI taxonomy): domain Eukaryota; kingdom Viridiplantae; phylum Streptophyta; class Magnoliopsida; order Solanales; family Solanaceae; genus Solanum; species Solanum raphanifolium. Next base: position 10,700 of record JAJOOE010003933.1, read on the forward strand.
CCAAAAGGGCAGTCCACTAGATGACCTTAGGTGCCCTTTGGCGCATCGCCAAGTGGCTTGGGCGATCAAGCTTCCCAATCGCCAACTAGGCACCTAGGAGAACAAGTTCTCTTTCAATCTACCTTGATATCTTAAGCCCTTGCAACCCTATACCATTCCATAGATAGTATTCTAAACTATGGGGTCTAACACGTATCTTGAAGTTCAATTACTAAGCCCCTCATTTAAAGTACGGAAAGTCTCATCTACGACTCTATTTCACATACATCAAACCTTAGAACCCTAGCTTGTGGCTCTAGTTTGGTGTACTAGTTTCCGGGGTGTTACAATATCTCCTCCTTTGGAACATTCTTCCTCGAATGATGGTTCTAAACACTCCTTAAAAGAAATGACTCTAGACTAGCACCCCATCATGCATGCAACATATCTAATGCACATAAACAAAGAGGAAAACTTCAATTCCTTTTAAACATACTTAATGCAACTCAAGGCATGATACTCTCATAACTAGTCATGTTCAAGGAACTAACATCTCCTAGTCAGAACATGCTCAACATACTCTCATAGAGCTCATATACAACTCTACTCAATGCATTACAACCTAAGGAAACAATGCAAATAAGTTATTTCTAACAAGACCTAATCATTCTTATGAACATGCGTATGAGAAAAATCATAGCAACACATAATCACATATAACCTTATTTGGTAGGCACACTATCTCCCCTTGGGAGTAAGCCCACATATACTTTCCTAAACATCATTCATAGCAAGGACAACATCAAGTCCAAAAATAACAAGTCATAAAAGACAAGAAATCTAGAAATTTACAAAGGAATAAAACACATACCAAAAAGGACATGAGGAGATCACTCTTGATCATCCTTGGATTGGAGAGCATAAAATATATTCCTCTTTGGAGGCTCAACATCCTCACTACTAGAGGCAATTTTGTTCTCCTCCCTACCCATAGCCTTAAGAACCAGGCAATCTCTCATTCCCACTATAACTCTCAAGGTGGAAGTTTCTAGAAATCACTAATTCATGAACATCAAGGATACTCAACGACCTTGCTACCTAAGCACATCACCTCTCCCTTGGGAGAAAGGCTATTCAAACTCTTTTAGGCATCACTAAACCTTCACATCATCACACAAAAATGATTCTATACCATGGTGAATTACACTTCTACCCTTCTTAGAGGATTCTATTCACTCAACTCACCAAGGCATTTCTCAAAACACCATATTCAACCAATCCATCAACATACTTCAAAAATCCATCATGACTAAGTCGGATTCTAGCAACAACCAAGCGAAACCTCAAAAACACCTTGCTAGGTAGGCACACTATCTCCCCCTTGGGAGTAAGCTTACACAAACTATTCTAAACATCTTCATAACATAAAGGCAATAATAAAGCATCATCCATACTAAAGATAACATAAAAGTCTACCATCTCAAATTTTACCAAGTCACACAACCATAATTGGAATCTCAACCAACCTTTCTCCCTCGCTCCTTGTAGCATAAACACTTTTAATAGTCACATCCTAAAGACCGTCGAATAAGGGATAAGAAAGAGAGCTTATAGATCTATGGCATGACTTGGAGAATGAAGAAGTGAGTTTTTCCTAAGCATCCAATAGCCTCATATTCATAAATGTGTCGCGACTAACACCCATGAACACTACGAGGAACTTTATTAAGTAAAGTCTTAGTTCAATTATGCTTTAGAACATTTCTTAGTTCATTGGATATGGAGATTGCTACTAGAAACCTTAACTCAACTACATGAAGGCTTCCATCTCATGGGCCCTAACTTTGGGAAAACCCACACTACACTATATAAGAGTTCCCCCTTTAACTTGGATAGTCCTCACATCAACTAGGTGTGGCTCTCCTTTCTTCTTGGAGTACGGACCCTATCTTACGTGACACTCCATCTCATATTCAATACCCACTCGGAGCCAAGCATACACCCCAAGGTCTACTTATCAAGGCTAAATTAACACTCATGTCTCATGGAAGGATGTCCTTGACAATCCATCCATGTTCAAGTGATTCTATCACTTCATACTTTAAGCATTCATAAGGTAGGTTAGGTGAGTATAGGCCTTTCACCATAATTGTACCTATTAGACTGTATATTCACTTAGACTTTACTCTCAAAGCCTTAACATATATAATCAGTCATATTAGCCTTCAAATTTCATAACTAGGAGTCTTCACTTTTAACAACTTTACAACACGTAAGCATCTTATGAACCTAGATTTCAAGGCATTCATTCAGACTCTTCATTACTAGGTGATTCTAACCACAATTCATATTAAAGGTTCAATTTCAACATTACATGCCAAGATTCATCATATAAAATAGAGTATAGTTCAATTCATAATCATTTGATCCTAACTTTGATCAATTACTACTCATGACATTGGATAAGGAAGATTGCTCATGAACCTTCGATTTCACCTCTAATGGCATCAACTCACAAAACATCACATTCATCAATTATACTAGGGTTAACCATTAAAATCACCTAATTTCATCATAATATCTAAATTCAATGCTAAATTAACCATAAATAAGTATTATCCAACCATTTGGAGTCATACCCAACTATACCCACAATTTGGAAGAAACCCTAGGTAAGATTGGGGTTCTTCTTCACATATTAGGGGAAAATTCTTAGGGGACTCTGTGGGTGTAAGAACCCATAGATGAAAAGCTAAACATACCTTAATTCAAAGCTCTACTAAGCTTGCTTCAATGGTGAGATTCGTCCTACCCTCCTTCTCTTCGTCTCCTTCTTCTTCTTCTACTTAGGTTTTCTAGTGAGAGAAATATTCTAAGGAGAGAATGAAGTGGGTTTTCTTTTGATTTTAGGGAGAGTGACTTAAATGAGGTAAACTTAGGTCTAATAAGCTTATATAGTTGCTAGGAAAGGAATAGAATAATGTAGGGTCAACTTTGGTAAAGAACTAAGGGCCCATAACGTTTTAACTTAAAAATTACCAATCTTCACGACTTACCTAGCCCTTTGCTCCTCCATGGCTCGCCAAGGACTCTAGGAAACTTGCCAAGTTGACCCTTGGCTCACCCCACCAAGCTCTATAATGGGGCAGTTCCCTTAGGCGATCTAGGGGGTCAATGGGTGATTCCCCAAGTACGTTGGCGTGCTATGACATAGCACGCCCTTTGGTCCAGCACCTAGGCCAAAAGTGCAGTCCACTAGGCGACCTTAGGTTCCCTTTGGCGCATCGCCAAGTGCCTTGGGCGATCAAGCTGCCCAATCGCCAACTAGGCACCTAGGAGAGCAAGTTCTCTTTCACTCTACCTTGATATCTTAGGCCCTTGGAACCCTATACCATTCCATAGATAGTCTTCTAAACTACGAGGTCTAACACGTATCTTGGCGTTCAACTACTAAGCCCCTCATTTAAAGTACGGAGAGTCTCATCTACGACTCTATTTCACATACATCAAACCTTAGAAACCTAGCTTGTGGCTCTAGTTTGGTCTACTAATTTCCAGGGTGTTACAAGTGTTTTGAATTCATGAGTTTTACGTGTATTTTGAACTAAATTGGGCTCTTTAACATTCCCTACCCTTTTCTCCCTCAGTTCAGCCATCATTCGAGGACGAATGATTCCAAAAGGGCGATATTGGTACACCGTGAAAATTTCTAAGTTAATACTTGAACCATTCTTTAATTCCATGTAAAGTTGTAGTGGGTGATTCTTAAAATGCTCATGTGTAAAGTTCAATTATTTAGTGTTGGAATGGTTTAGGATATGAATTAAGGTTGCAAGAACCCCCTAGCACAAAACTGAATTGAAAACTTCCTTACCAATTAAGTTTTGACATAAGATTCTACTTTTGTTAACTTCAAACGATCATATCTCCTATCTCATAATTAGTTAGGTGGCCCATTAACTATCAAATGGAAGTACTATGATTCCTCTTTCCGAGTGTTCTTCAAGTTTCCATCAATTTTTCCAAGAACTTTGTTCTTTCCAGGTATGTAAGGCTATCATAGCATTGGACTAGTCGTCCTAACGCCCTACATCTACTTTCAAACCAGTAAAAGAGTAATATATGATTTTTGTCTTTGATTTCGAGTATTCTTAAGATAAGTAGCATTGTTGAATTCCAATTTATATTCCCAATTGTTAAGTTATTGTATATCATATATTGATATTTTTGAATTGGTTGTTCATGTCTATTTTCCAGCATGAACCTTATTATAGAGTTATTTGTTAAGAAATTTTTTTGACCAATCATTGTCTTAAATTGATTTATGAGAAAAGTGAAGAGGAGTTTCGAGTAGAGTCTGAAAATATGTTTTGAGGGAAAGTATAAGGGAACTAAGTATTTTCCAAAGATATCATTTTTAATGTGAGTAAAGAGAAATTTTGATTTATAAATGAGTTTATGAGTTTAGAGATATTTCAGAGCAATTACCTTTTTTATGAGGATAGTTTGAGAAATTATTTCAAACTATAGAATGAGTGTGTTTTATATATTTGAGCATGAGTAAATGTCATTGGGAGTAGTATTAAGAATCGATATGGGGATGAGTTCAAAAAACTCAAAATCCTCATAAAGCATATCTTCCCAATATGTGTTTAGGATTATAATTTTTAGATGAATCATTATAGCTTAGTGGATCCACTTAGTAGAGAGGTTCTATACCCTGGCACGGTATATTTCAGAATAGTTTAAACAAGAAATATTGTGCCTTACATCTATAACTTGAAAGTTACTTTGTTTACTCCAATATTATGAAGATTATGCATGTGAATTTATAATTACTTAGCTGGTTCTTTATTTGCTCCCTTATCATGTTGTATTTTGCTGTTATTTTTTCTTGCTACGTTCTTACAAACACTTACTTACATCATGTAACAGGTGACAAATCTTTTTATCCAATGTCACGATAACCAAAGTCATCATAAAAAACAAACATAGTTAGTACCAAAGAAACTGATGCTACTATAGTTAAGGATCTATTCTTTTTACATTTAATTTATCTATTCCTTATTCAATGCACACACTAAAACATATTCGTGGCACCACTCCAAAATAGTGATAAAACTCAATAAAGATAGAGAAAACTAATGCATGATTATAACGTATTAGTTGGTATTTCACTATATTATGTTCTAACTTCTTTTTTTTGTGAGAAGGTAAGTAGTACCTAGTATGTTTTCTTTAAGAGGTTGTACTATTATAACTTTCTACAAAGATAACTTGGTTGTAATATTCAAAGTAAAAGAGAAATAGTGAAATCATGCATGTTGGGCTTTTGCTGAACACGAATTATGGCCAATCTATAATATATATAAACAATGTAAAAATTATTGTGTTTGTATCCAATTTAAGTACTTAAATTTTATATTAATTTATTTTGAAAAAATCAGTAATATAGGGTAATAAGAAGACTAAATGAACAAATAATAATTAACATGCTCCAAATTTACCATAAGTGACATCAAGACTAGATTCGTATATTCCACTAATCTTGAACCTTTGACTTGAATACAAAAAAATTTAATAGGATTCTTGTGTTAACAAACTTTCATTAGTATATATAGGCACACAAAATAGATCTAGTTTACTACACAAACCTATCATGGAGGCACCATTAGAAGCTGTTGGGGATAAGAAGACAGGTGAAGTGTTGTTCTACAAAAGATCTCACCCCCCTTTTAAGAGCACTCATCTTTCAATCAATTCACAAAAAATCAGTTATGTTGATGTGTTATCATCGAATAACGAGCAAGTGACAACTATTAGTTTTGAAAATGTAGTGGCTACTGAACAGGTATCATTGAATTTTTGTAATAACTATGGATTTAAAAAGAATCATCAACGCTTGGATGAAAAAGTGTCTTCTGCCAATAGTCGAAATCCAGAACGATCTAAGAGGTTGGGCGAACTGGCAATTACACCGCCACACCTGAAATCCTTGAAGATATAAGGAGTTTAAGTCAACTAAGGTATGATGTCTTTTCATCCATGTTATCCTTCCACCCATGGCGTCCCCTAGAATTCCACATTTTGAACAAGAATTTCCCCAATTCTAGTTAGGGTTTCTTCCATTGTTGTGGGTTATGATGAATGTTGATACAATTCAGTGGATTATGATTGTTTATGATTGAATGGATAGAACTGCATGTAGTTATGATGAATTGCATGTACACATGTCTATCCTATGATTTTAGGGTTGAATTGATATGGTGGGTTTGATGCCATGTCAGGGAAACTCTATGGGTTAGATATCTCCTTATATAATTGATGATTTATGACTAGAATTTATTTATATTGAACCATATATGATGAATATGTTGATAATTTCTTGAGAGTAAAACATAGATGATGATCAGGAGATGTAGTGCTTTGAGAGTAAAGCCTAGGCTATAAATTATTGATTGATTGATGTTATGATGTGGAGGAGATACTTCCCATAATGAATTTCTAAGCATGATTGAATGAATGTGAAAGGTTTACTCACATGAACGATTCTAGGTTGAAAGTATTGCTCACCTAAAATGAATATAGACTAAAATGCTTAATGAATGATTAGGCTAGAGGTGATTACCATTGACCTCCATATGAAAGGATATGAGGAGATTCCCATACTCCTTAGAATCAAACAAGAGTCCCCACTTTCTTACTATGATGAATGGAAATGGAGGAGAGTACCCATGTTCCTTATGAAATGATGTGCCGGCGAGTACCCGCATTATATGAGGAGATTGTGGAGGCGAGTACTCGCGATCTAGACAAGAGGCGAATACCCAATAGCCTTTATGAACTAGGCATTGAGGCGAATCCCCGTGTCTTTGAAAGTAAGTATGACTAATGTGATTATTCTATGAAGTTGATTTACTTGGAGTGTTGCCTAGATATGTCTTCCATGATATAATCTTGACTAGAGGAGGATGTCCTAAATCTTGGCTGAGGTTAAGTAAGGTTAAGCAAGGTTACTTAAGGGAGTATTCCTCTTTCATTATGATGCTTATTATGTCTTGCTTATGATTATACCTTATGCATTATAATTGACTAATGCTTATGTTATGTTGTTTATGCTAGCCATCATATTTAGAACTTGATTGTACTAACGCATACTCTTGCCTATATTCTTATCAAATGTAGGGTCCAGCGCTCCAGATTCACACACTTGTGGCTAGGTTCTTAGTGGATTGTGAAGTGAAGCTTTGTGAGTCCTCATTGTGTTCGAGAATGTGATCACCACTCTCAATTATGCTTTTCCTTTATGTTTCGAACTATTGTATGGGTTGTGTTCCAAGATTTCTACGCTCCTATGTTTAAATGGTTAGACAATGTCTTCTTAGACTTCCGCTTGCTTTTATAAAAGACTTTAATTATATGGAAAGTTTTAAATTTCCGCACCTTTTCTATTACTGTATGTTATGATATTCTAAGTGGCTTGTATGAGGCATCTCGAGGTCTTGTACGCTACCCCTGGGTCGTGACAAACTTTGTATCAGAGCACAAGGTTTAGTATGTGAGCATGTCTCCAACCACGTCTAGTAGAGTCTTGTTCATAAATGTGAAGTGCTCAACATTTATGAATGAGAGGCTATTAGATGTTTAGGAAACTTCACTTCTTCAGTTCTCTAAGTCATGCCTTGGAGTTTAACTATAAAAGTCTTTCTTCTAACCCATGCCCGATGGTTTTTAGGAAATAACTACTTGAAGGACTAATGCTATAAGGTTGGAGGAAGGCAATGTTGAGCAAGAGGTTCCTCCTCAGGTTCCTCCGAAAGCTCCTCTTCAAGATCCGATTGACCCATTGAATGAGAATGAGACCAATGCGGAGTTTAGATTGGCATTCAAAATGTTGGCTTAACCCGTGACGACACAAGCTAACAGAGATGGGGTAGCCCATGAACCCATGTTTGGGAACAACGTCAACAAAAGTAAGAGATTTTACAAGAATGAACACTCCCGAATTTTATAGCTCCAAAGTTGAGGAAGACCCTGAAGAGTTTATCGACGAGGTCTACAAGGTACTTTCTATTATGGGTGTGAATCCGGTAAAGAAGGCGGACTTAGCCACTTACCATCTCAAAGGGATTGCTCAGATTTGGTTCAATGAGTAGAAAGAGCCAAGGCCGGTGGAAGCAAGTGTGTTTCTTGATTGATTATTCCCTCTAGAGATGAGAGAGGCCAAGGTACTTGAGTTCATCAACCTTAGGCAAGGAAATATGAGTGTAAGGGAATATGCTTTGAGGTTCACTCAACTATCAGAGTATGCGCCTTCCATTGTGGCGGATCGTAGGGCCAAGATGATTAAGTTTGTGTCGGGTGTGTCCGACATGGTATCGAAATAATGCCGCACCACTATGCTTGTTCATGACATGGAAATTTCTCACCTTATGGTGCATGCCCAATAAATTGAGGAAGAAAGGCTCAAGGAAAGATCTAGAGAGGTAAAAAGGGCTAGAGTGGATGATGGTAACTATTCACATGATAGGTTCGGTGGACGGGGTCATTCTAGATTCAAGCAATGGTTCTCAGGGCAAGGTTCTACAAATGCTCCTCCGAGGCAAAGGAATGAGAGGGTGTCTAACCTAAAACCGCAAGGAGATGGTAATAACCCTTTGATGCCTACTTTTGCTAAATGTGGGAGAAATCATGAAGGGAAGTGTCTAGCGGGCTCTAATGCTTGTTTCGGGTGTGGTAAGATGGATCATAAAATAAAGGATTACCCTTTAGTTACTAGAAATTATGGAGATACACGTCGTAGGGTTCAACTCTACCCTTCATCCAGTTCAGGTGGCTCAAGTGGGAATGCTCCTAAGGAAAACTGTTTCTATGCTCTCCAAACTAGAGGTGACCAAGAGAGCTCCCCGGATGTGGTGACGGGTATGTTAAAACTTTTTCATATAGATGTGTATGCTTTGCTTGATCCAGGGGCAAATTTGTCCTTTTTGACCCCTTATATACCTATGATGTTTGATGTCCTCCCTGAAGTATTATTAGAACCTTTCTTTTGTTTCCACCCCTGTTGGTGATTCTGTAGTTGCCAAAAGAGTATTTAGGAGATGTCCCATTTCCTTCTCCCATAGAGTCACTCTAATAGATTTGGTGGAACTTTATATGATTGACTTCGATGTTATTTTGGGCATGGATTGGTTGCATTCTTACTATTCCTCTATTGATTGTTGGACTAGAGTGGTCAAATTTCATTTCCAAATGAGCCTATCCTTGAGTGGAAGGGGGGAAATTATATGCCTAGATGTCAATTTTATTCTTACCTAAAAGCAAGGAAAATGATGTCTAAGGGTTATATCTATCATATAGTGAGGGTAAGGGATGTGGAGTCCGAAACCGATAGTCTTGAGTCGGTCCCCGTGGTAAAAGAGTTTCCAAAAGTTTTCCCTGATGACTTACCCGATATTCATCCCGAAAGGGAAATAGATTTTGGAATTGATCTTCTCTCGGATACACAACCTATTTCTATTCCTTCTTATATAATGGCTCCGACTAAACTAAAGGAGTTGAAAGACCAATTGAGGGATTTGTTGGATAAGGCTTTCATCCAACCTAGTATCTCTCCATGTGGTTCTTCGGTGTTGATTGTTAGGAAGAAGGATGGTTCACTCCATATGTGTATTGATTATCGGCAATTGAACAAAGAGACCATTAAGAACAAGTATCCTCTTTCGAGAATAGATGACTTATTTGATCAACTTCAATGGGCAAGTTATTTCTTTAAAATTTTATCTTCGGTCGGGTTATCACCAATTGAGAGTGAAAGAGGAAGATATTCCAAAGACTGGTTTTAGAACCCAATATGGCCACTATGAATTTTTGGTCATGTCCTTTGGTTTGACCAATGCTCCGGGTGGCCTTCATGGACTTGATGAATAGGGTATTTAGACAATACCTTGATATGTTCGTGATTATATTTATCGATGATAGTTTGATCTATTCAAGAAGTGAGAATGAGCATATTAGTCATTTAAGGATTGTATTGCAAGTTCTCAAGGACTAACAACTTTATGCAAAGTTTAGCAAATGTGAATTTTGTCTAAGTTATGTGTCTTTCTTAGGCCATATTGTTTCAAGCAAGGGTATTGAGGTGGATCTGATTAACACGGATTTGGTCAAGAGTTGGCCTAGACCTCTATCTCCGACACATATTAGAAATTTCTTGGGTTTGGCCGGTTATTATAGAAGGTTTATTGAGGGGTTTCCTCCATTGCTTCTCCTTTGATGGCTTTGACTCGAAACAAGGCCAAGTTTATATGGTCGGATGCTTGTGAGATAAGTTTCCAAGAGTTGAAAGATAGAGTTACTTCCCCTCCGGTGTTGACTTTACCGGAAAGTACATATGGTTTTGTGGTTTATTGTGATCCCTCTAGAGTTGGGTTGGGATGTGTGCTTATGCAAAATAGTAAGGTGATTTCCTATGCTTCAAGGCAACTAAATGTTCATGAGAAGAACAATCCTACCCATGATCTTGAAATTGCGGTGGTGGTATTTGCCTTAAAGATTTGGAGGCATTATTTGTATGAGGTCCATGTTGATGTTTTCACTGACCATAAAAGTTTGCAATATGTGCTTACCCAAAAAGATCGAAATCTTCGCCAAAGAAGGTTGCTCGAATTATTGAAAGATTATGCTATAAGTGTTCTCTATCACCTCGGTAAAGCTAATGTGGTGGCGGATGCCCTTAGTCGATTGTCCGTGGGTAGTGTTGCACAAGTTGATGATGATAAAAAAGAGTTGGCCAGAGATGTCCATAGATTGGCCCGATTGGCTATTTTATTAGTGGATTCCACCAAGGGTGGTGTCATGGTTCATAATGGTTTCGAATCGTATTTTCTGACAGATGTTAAGGAAAAGCAATGTCTTGATCTGACTTTGGTAGAGTTGAAAGAGGTGGTACTTAGATAGTCCACTGAGGCTTTCTCCCAAGGGGGAGATAATGTCCTTAGATATCAAGGTCGGTTATGTGTTCCGAATGTTGATGACTTGAGGGAACAAATTTTATCTGAAGCCCATAGTTCTCGTTATTCTATTCACTCAACAGCCACCAAGATGTACTGAGATTTACAGGAGATCTATTAGTAGAATGGGATGAAAAAGGATATTGCGAGTTTTGTGGCCAAGTGTCAAAATTGCCAACAAGTGAAGGTTGAGCATCCGAAACCGGGAGGTTTATCCCAAGACATTGGTATTCCTTGGAAGTGGGAAGATGTGAATATGGACTTCATAGTATGGTTGCCTCGACTCGATGACAATATGATTCGATTTGGGTTATAGTTTACCCAATGACGAAGTCGGCCCATTTCATTCCCGTCAAGGTTTCATACTCGGCGGAATACTATGCTAAGATGTATTTGAGTGAGATGGTGAGGTTTCACGGAGGGCCTTGTCCATTATCTCCGATAGAGGTACTCAGTTTACTTTTCAGTTTTGAAAGTCCTTCCAAAATGGTCTTGGCACTAACGTTAAGCTTAGTATGACTTTTCACCCCCAAATCGATGGGCAAGCAGAAAGAATAATCCAAACATTGGAAGACATGTTGAGGGCTCTTGTGATTGATTTTAAAGGTAATTGGGATGACCATTTGCGATTGATTAAGTTTTGCAATAATAATAACTACCATTCTAGTATTGGTATGGCTCCGTTTGAAGCCCTTTATGGTAAGAGATGTAGATCTCCTATAGGTTGGTTTGAGGTGGGTGATGTTGGTTTGATAGGACCTGGGTTAGTTCATGAGGCTATTGAGAAAGTTCGACTCATTAGAGAGAGGTTGAGAACGGCCCAAAGTCGAAAAAAGTCTTATGCGGATGTTAGAAGGAGAGACCTTGAATTTGATGTGCTGGATTGGGTTTACTTGAAAATCTCACCCATGAAGGGTGTGATGAGGTTTGGGAAGAAAGGGAAACTTAGTCCCCGTTTTGTAGGCCCATATCAAATTTTGAGGAATGTTGGTTAGGTTGCATATGAGCTTGATTTGCCAAATGAGTTGGCATCGGTTCATCCTGTTTTCCATGTCTCTATGTTGAAAAAGTGTGTTAGAGATCCGACATCCATAGTTCCCCTTGAATGGTTGGAAGTGAAAGAGAACCTTTCTTATGAAGAAGTTTCGTTTGAGATTCTAGATCGGCAAGTTAAGAAATTGAGGAACAAAGAGGTTGCCTCCGTAAAGTGTTGCGCAGAAACCATCTAGTTGAGGGTGCTACTTGGGAGGCCGAGGCTGATATGATGTCCCAATATCCTCATATTTTTCCTCCTACTCTAGCTTGAGGTAATGAGTTTTTCTTGATTTGCTTTTGTTTGAAGTCATGTGTGTTTTATGTGTTCCCATGATTATCTTAATTTTGCATGTTCATGAAAAAGCTTAAGTTTTGATAGAGATGGATTTTATATTGTATTTTCCTCATGTTGTTGAGTATTGAGTATGAATTGCTTATAAACTTCATGAGATGGGTTATTGAACATGTTTTATGTCACGACCCGATTCTACACCCTGGACGTGTCCGGCACTCGAGAAGCATTGCTGGTCCCCAAGTGAACCCTCGTTGAAAAAGAACTTGATTAGAAGTTTTGAAACCCTAGCTTGAAGATAAACGATCAAGAAAACTTTTATTTAGATTCTTCAATTAGTTTTTTGAAATCTCTATGGCCAAGAATTATGATTTTCATTAGTGACTCATAATTGTATGGAGGAATTCGAGTTGAAAAGAATGGAATTCTTGAAAAAAGACTTACCTTGAAGAAGAATCTTAAAAAAGATTGAAAGAATCTTGAATGGAGTCTTCTACTTTGATTTTTCCTTAGGATTTTACCCTAAGGTTTCAGAGAGAAAAGAATGATGGATTAAAAGATAAAAATTTGATTGTTTTGAGCCTTTTATTAATCAAGAATTTTTTTTCAGGTTTTCTTGGAGGTAAAAAAACAAAAATGACCCGTTTTAATGTTTTCCCGTCGGCTAATTCGTAAAAGCACTGTATAGGTTACTAAAATAGTCATAACTTTTTACTCAGAAATTGGATTGACGTGAAATAGGTGGAATTGGAAAGTAGATTCAAATACCTTTAATTTAACAGGTTATGGCCCACGTAACTCTTTATATTATAAGAGATATGATTGTTTGAAATTGGCCGAAGTAGAATATTACATCAAAACTTAATCGATAAGGAAATTTCATAAACACTTATCAAGAACTCATCAAGAAATCAAATTGCTCAAGATTTATGGATAGATTCGCAAAAGAAACTCATGATCGGCATGTGGGTGACCAAACCAAACACTATGCAAGCCTACATACCTTTTAGGGATGAAACTCATGGCAAAAATCCGCAACAAAACTCAAGAACCTCGACGAACGCCTTGTTCCTTTCCTCTTTTCTCCTCTTTTCTCTTATTTTCACTTCTTGAACTCTCAACTAAAACTCTAGGCGTATATTAGGATTATAAAACTGAACCTAATAGGATATGACCCTTAAGACATTACTAAAAACTGAATGAAATCTGATTGGGTAAGAAAAAGACTAAAATACCCCTCACTATTTTCGGGTAACTTTCGTTAACTAGACAACTTAACTTCAAAAGGGCATATCTCAATCCGAACTCAAAACTTAGCACACTCAGTGGCATTGGAAAGATAATTCAAAGACCTTTCATTAGCTATCTTGTAATCCACCTAAATCATCATGTACTGAGAGTTATGGTCGTTTGAAGTTGACCCAAAACTCATAACTTAAGCATAACTTGCAAAATTTCAAATTTTGCTATTTCTAATTTAGTTCTTGTTGGAACTCAATGTGATATATCTAGTGACCTTAACACTCAAGAAATTTTTAATTCCTCTGTAAAATCCTACTCACAATGAAGATGGTTCGAGTCTGAGCTCAAAAAATTTCCGGGCAATTACAGTATCTCCCCCTTAGGATCATTCGTCCTCGAATGACGACTGGATTGGGTAGAGAATGGGGTTACTCTTACTAAGGTCTGAGTCTATTGGTACGCTCTCACTATATTCAAGCTTACCTCAAATCCATAGGTTCGGGTTCTATACCTCTCTATAGGGAATCTCATCCCAAGACTATTACTCCTTACCACCATATTCGGCTCATATGAAGAACCACCTAATGTTTAACAACACCAAATTCAAGCTTAGTACTCTAACAACTCTGTGGACTCCTACTAACCAACTCATTCGGGACCAACTAAGGGCTCTCATTGAACTATTTCTCATAGTAAAACCTAATCCACCTCTTTTAAAACATTTGATGGAATTATCACACCATCATCATCACGATAAGATCATTAACCTTCTCATTTTAACATCACTTCACTACTAAAAGGCCTCTGAAAAGATATCTCTCATACTCTTTGGAACTCATTACTATCTTATTCTCAAACACTTGACTTGATTTCTAATCTCGTGATCTCCCTCTTAGGTCTAAAGTGACACTTGAAAGCTATAGACCTATTCCATCATCTCTAATTGGTCTACATCCTCTATTACCCTAACACTCGGGAGAAGTGTATCTCATGACTACTGAACTCTCAATAAGAAGGTACTAAAACCTCTTTCTAAGGTGTTTCTCTTAACCTTTTCTAATTACATACTCTCTTGGTACACCTCTTAATGCTCTTGTTACTCTTGTGACTTAGCCACACTTCACTGCCATTATCTAAAGGTTAGAGTCACTTGTACCACTCATATCTATTGCATCAAACATTTAAATTTCTCACCTACTCCTATGTCAAGTCTACCAGATCAAATCTCAAGACTAACATCATCACCAACTCCTTTCTATTTACAACACACTCTACCTCCTGTGATGGAAGCTTCACATCTCATCACTTCTTATTCTACCCATAAGGGAAAACTCCTCATCAACAACATACTGGGTGCATGACTATAATAACATAATATACCGCATCATTATCTCCATTTCATAGATATCTATACCTCTGCATACTTTCCTCTAACTCTGGGCTCTTTCACTACTACTGCGCATGATCTCGTAACTCATGTTACCTTTTCGGGTAAGATACTACCAAAGCTCTAAACATACTTCCTCATAAGGATCTAAGTTGAAACAAGGGTTAGGGAAGAGAGTACAACTCACTTTTAGCTAAAATGCATTATTCATATTAATATGGTTGCATTCCTCTACAACTCAACACTTAACTCACTCATGGGCTCCTTTCAAGCCCCTCTGGAGTCTCATGACTTCCTCAAAACTCTTGCGAAGAATAACTCATCCAGATGGATTTTCGACTTTACTTTTTAACCACCTTTAGTATGAAGGGTAGTCGAATGAATATGAGAAATGCACGAGTATGAATAAATCTCTATGACTTACTCTATTGCACGATTAAGAGTATAAAAGAAGGGATACTTTTAAAAAATGTTCATAGTCCCTCATTTATAGAAGTGGGGCCCTCACAACCATAAATAAGTTCCTACTGACACAACTTCATAGACACCCTAGGACACTTGAACTCTATGTTCTGATACCAAGTTTGTCACGACCCGAGTCTACACCCTAGACGTGGCCGACACTCGAGTTACTGGTCCCCAAGCGAACCCTCATCCTGGCTCACTACAAGCGAAGGACTAACTTAAGCATACAAAAGCTTAAAAAATAGAATTAAGTTCATTGAACTCCAATAGTGAACTTTAAGAAAGTCTGAACAATACTCAAAAGAAAGTAAATACAGAAAACTCTTATCTCTATCTATCTATGAAGCCTCTAGTATTACAGAAAGATTTTGGGACAAGACCCACGACATCTCAAAACTACTAATTGTAAGGTAAAGGTAAAGTCCTCTGAAATATAAGAAGGCTCACCAAAGCTGAGTGGAATATCACATGACCTCAACGAAATGCTTGCTGATGATCCTGAATACTTGTAGCTGCATCATGAAATGATGCAGGCCAAATGGCTCAGTACGTGGAATGTACGAGCATGCAAGGGGAACTCTAAAGCATAAAAATAGGGTTGAACTTGATAAAAAAGGAAATGTTACTTACCTCTTCTCAACTCACTCAACTCAAAAATAAGATAATCAACTCAAAGGTACTAAACTCAAGATACTCAACTTAAGATACTCAAGGATAAAACAACAATAAAAGATGCAATATATATAAAACTTTTAAAAAGTAGATAATAAAACAATCATATTGAAGAATATAATTATAACTCAATTTGTATAAAAAAATACAATATAACTTTATATAACAATACAAAATATCTTTGTGAGAGTTTCTCTAACCGACAACCATCACTATGGGCTATGCGATGATACTAAGTCTCGCTCACGCTGCCAGAACTTTCATATACTTTGCCAGGGCATAAGACCTACTGACTAGTGGATCCACTAGTCTATGCTAAAAAGCATTGAGGAATCATCTAAAATATATGACCATTTCTACCCACGTTGGCTACATGGTTTATCCGGGCTCTGATTTATCTTAACTCTCCCCCATATCGGTGCTCAATACTACTCCCAAAGTGTACTAGCTCATATTTTTAAAAACATAACATTTTCTGTGGTTTGAGATTATTATTCAAAAATCTTTCTCTTAAAAGAGATGGTACTCAAACTGCTTAAAATTCTTTTGGAAATCTCAGTTTCCTCTCATCTTAAACGTGAAAACATTTACTCTTGGAATACTTAGTTCCCATATAGCATTTTAAAGAAAATGAACTCAACTCTACTCTTTATCAAAAACATCTCAAAATCATATTATAATATGATCATTGATGACTCGAGAAGTCATACTACATAAATATTGATCGTATATCTAGATACCATACTACTCATACATTGATGGCATACTCGATTGTCATACTAATCATGTTTTAGAAAACTCTTTTCTCAAAACTCATCTTTACTTTTTCAAAGCTCACTTTAAGAACTCAAGTGTTGGCTTTAAAAAGCTTTTTAAAATATATAACTCAAATCATAGGGTTCATGTGGAATTATGAACATGAACGACTCAAACCAGGGATCTTAATAGTAATAAAGAACCTCAGTATTCATAACTCAAGACTCAATGATACTACTCATCTCTAGACTAATCGACTCATAGGGTTCATGCGGAATTATAGGCATGAACAACTCAACTCAAGGGTTATATGGCTAACATGTAGTAGTCCATAAGTAGGAATATAATCTCAAGAGGATTAGGAACTCAATACTCAAGACATAGAACTTGAAGATATTACTCCTCTCAAAGATACTCAAATTATAGACTTAATGCGGGATTTACTGGCATGAACGACTCGACTCGAGGGTCTACATAACAATATGGAACTCACACTACAAGAAAAATGACCTTTAGTGAAAGTGGGGTTTCTTGTAGTGTCATGTATGCGACTCTTATCATTCTCATACTTACTTCCTCAAAACTCAGTTTAAAGCTCAAGTGTTGGCTTTGAAAAACTTCTCAAGATTTATAACTCAATATAGGCTTCATGTTGAATTATAATGACCAAATCAACTCAAGTATCTCAATAAAAACATAGAAACTCAAAAATTAGGAATAGAATTTTTAAAAGAACCATGAACTCAAGAACTCATATTAACTTATTCCAAGAATACTCAAATTTAGGGGTAGAACCCTAGATTTTTCTTTTACTGATTCGAAAGAAGATGTAGGGAATGAGGACGAACTAGTCCAACACTATGATAGACTTACATACCTAGAAAACAAGGTTCTTAAAGAATCTTTAAGAAGAACTTGATTAGAAACCTTGAAACCCTAGCTTGAAGGTAAACGATCAAGAAAACCTTTCTTGAGATTGTTGAATTAGTTTCTTGAAATCTCTATGGCCAAAAATTATGATTTTCATTAGTGACTCATAATTGTATGGAGGAATTTGAGTTGAAAAGAATGGAATTCTTGGACAAAGACTTACCTTGAAGAAGAATCTTGAAAAAAATTGAAAGAATCTTGAATGGAGTCTTCTACTTTGATTTTTCCTTAGGATTTTTCTCTAGCCTTTGAGAGGGAAGAGAATGATGGATTAAAAGATGAAAATATGATTGTTTTGAACCTATATTAGTCAAGATATTTGTTTAAGGATTTATTGGAGGTAAAAAAACAAAAACAACACTTTTTAATATTTCCGGTCAGCTAATTTGTAACTGCACTTTATAGGTTACTAAAATAGTCATAACGTTTTACTTAGAAAATGGATTCACGCAAAATTAGTGGCGTTGGAAAGTAGATTCATATACCTAAAATTTGATAGGTTATGGCCCACGTAAATTTTTATATTCTAAGAGATATGGTCGTTTGAAATTGACTCAAGTACATTCTTACATCAAAACTTAATCGATAAGGAAACTTCAAGAACACTTATCAAGAACTCATCAAGAAATTAAATTTCTCAATATTTATGGATAGATTCGCAAAATAAATTCAAGATTAGCGTGTGGGTGAACAAACCCAACACAATGGAAGCTTACATACCTCTTAGGGATCAAACCCATGGAAAAAATCCACAACAAAACTCAAGAACCTTGATGAACGCCTTGATCCTTTCCTCTTTTCTCCTTTTTTCTCTTCTTTTCTCTTCTTGAACTCTCAACTAAAACCCTAGGTGTATATTAGGATTATAAAACTAAAAATAATAGGATTAGACCCTTAAAACATTACTAAAATTGAATAAAATGTGATTGGGTAATAAAAATACCTAAATACCCCATACTATTTTCGGGTAACTTTCCTTAACTAGACAACTTAACTTCAAAAGGGCATATCTCACTAATCCAAACTCGAAACTTAGGAAACTAGGTGGAATTGGAAGATAATTTAAATACCTTTCAATATCCATCTTGTAACCCACCTAACTAATCATGTACTGAGAGTTATGATCGTTTGAAGTTGACCCAAAGCTTATAACTTAAGCATACCTTTGCATAAATTTCAGATTTTGCTATTTCTAATTTACTTATTTGTGGAACTCAAGGTGTTACATCTTGTGACCTTAACACTCAAGAAATTTTTAATTCCTCGTTAAAAACCTACTCACAATGAATATGGCTCGAGTCTGAGCAAAAAAAAATTCAGGGGTGTTACACTTTAGCTTGGAGTGGATATTTCCCCCTTGAAATTGTGCTTTTTGAGATTGAATTGCATATGAGCTCTATGAGATTGTGTTGAGATTTGTTTTTGAGTATGGAGAAGGTAGTTCCTCCTTAAGTGTAAGAACTCTGAAAATGTCATGCATATGGGGTTGTTAGATGTAGTTCCTACTCCCTTGTGGTGCATTGAGTATGTTGGGATTAGAGTTGATATTTACTCCTTAGTTGTGTGCATATAGAAGAGTTGCATGCATGATGGGCTGCTAGTCTTGAGTCCTTTCGTTTAGAAACGTGCTTAGAATCTCATTCGAGGATGAATGATCCTAAGGAGGAGATAATGTAACATCCCGAATTCGAAATAGGAAAGCTTGGCAATTATTGCTTGTCACAGGTGTCACCAATGAGGGCCAACAATGCCCCGTGGTTAGACCCACACCCCGTAGGTGGGTCTCGTGGATGGAGCACCAAGGACATTGTCTAGGATAGTTAACCACGAAAGGAACCACGCCCCGCAGATGGGTCCACATCCTATTTTTTGGGGTTTCGTAGGTCAGACCCCCCAAAGTCCAAACTCTCTGAACTCAACCACAGTTGACCAGGACAGACCGTAGGTCCATCGATTATGGTCTCGTGGGTCAAGTCTGGGAAGTTATTTGAAGGACTTAAGGTACTTTTCAGTTTTAATTAAATTGAAGTGGTGTCGTTTTGCCAACACCTACACCAAATATATAAGTATTTTTAACCCCCAAAATCCCCCTATTAAGTCATTCTCTCAAATCCCAAAAAAAATCCCAAAATTCCTCTCAAATATTCTCTCTCTAGAAGGAAGAAGAGGAAGTTAGATCAAGTTCAAGCCTCCAATCTTCAAGCTTTTGGTAGGCTTTGAGACAAAAGTATGATGGCTTTTCATCCATGGGATCCTTCCACCCATGAAGTCCCCTAAAATTTCACAATTTGAATAAGAATTTCCCCAATTCTAGTTAGGGTTTCTTCCATTATTCTGGGTTATGATGAATGTTGATCCAATTTAGTGGATTGTGATTGTTTATGATTGAATTGATAGAATTTCATGTATTTAGGATGAAATTACATGTACTCATGCATATGCTATGATTTTAGGGTTGAATTGATATGGAGGGTTTGATGCCATGTGAGGGAAACTCAATGAGTTAGATATCTCCTTATACGATTGATGATTTATGACTAGAATTGCTTTAGATGGAAGCATATATGATTAATATGATGATAATTTCTTGAGAGTAAAGCATAGATGATGATCATGAGATGTAGTGCTTTGAGAGTAAAGCCTAGACTATGAATTATTAATTGATTGATGTTATGATGTGGAACAAATACTTCCCAAAATGAATTGCAAAGCATGATTGAATGAATGTGAAAGGTTTACTCGCATGAACGTTTCTAGGTTGAAAGGATTTCTCACCTAAAATGAATCTAGACTAAAATGCTTAATGAATGATGAGTCTAGAGGTTATTACCCTTGACTTCCATATGCAAGGATATGAGAAGATCCCCATACTCCTTAGAAACGAACAATAGGTGAGTCCCCATGTTCTTACTATGATGAATGGGCATGGAGGTGAGTTCCCATGCTCCTTATGAAATGATGTAGAGGTGAGTACCCGCATCATATATTGAGATTGTGGAGGCGAGTACCCGCGATCTAAAAGTAAGTAGGGCAAAAGGGGAATACCCAATAGCCTTTATGAACTAGGCATTGAGGTGAATCCCCATGTATTTGAAAGTAAATATGACTAATGTGATTATTCTATGAAGTTGATTCACTTGGAGTGTTGCTAGATATGTCTTCCATGATGTAAGCTTGACTAGATGAGGATGTTCTAAGTCTTGGCTAAGGTTAAGTAACGTTACTCAAGGGAGTATTCCTCTTTCATTATGATGCTTATTATGCCTTGATTATGATTATGTCTTATGTCTTATGATTGACTAATGCTTATGTTATGTTGTTTATGCTAGCCATCATATTTAGTCCTTGATGGTACTAACGCATACTCTTGCCTACATTCTTATCAAATGTAGGGTCCGGTGCTCCAGATTCACACACTTGTGGCTAGGTTCTTAGTGGATTGAAAAGTGAAGCTTTGGTGAGTAATCATTGTGTTCGAGGATGTGATCACCAGTCTCTATTATGCTTTTCCTTTATGTTTTGAACTATTGTATGGGCAGCATCCCAAGATAGCTATTCTCTTATGTTTAGATGGATTTAGATAATGTCTTGTTAGACTTCCGCTTGCTTTTATTAAAACTTTGAATGGATTGAAAAGTTTTAAATTTCTGCACCTTTTCTATTACTTTATGTTATGATATGCTAAGTGGCTTGTATGAGGCCTCTCGGGGCCTTATACGCCTTGTTAGATCTAGGGGGTACCCCTGGGTCGTGACAATCCCCTTTATTCTAATGATCAGGCAAAGTTTATCACATGACTACCTAACTCTACATAAGCATGTACTAAGTACCTCTTTCTGAGATGTTTCTCTTGACCTATTCTCATTGGCTCCTAAGGCTGCCCCATCTAACTCTTTAGGAAAATTTCACGTGCACTAGCCTATCCCATATTGGCAGTTCAATCATACAATCTAGGCACACATAATAAAATCATAACCTCGATTGGCTTTACCTTCTCTCTTCTATGGGTCATAATACCACATTTTGATTGCAAAGTACCATTTTGATCTCCTCACCTATTTCAGTTCAAACCTACTAGGTCAGATCTCAAAACTAACACCATCACCCTCATGTTGCCATCACTTGATCACGACACTCATCTCAAATTCAAGCTTTGTGTGTAGTACTAAAAACTGATATCAATATGATTTCCCGCTTACTATTCTAACTTACAACTACTAGATACAAATTAAGAAACAGTCGCCCACTAAAACCTCATGACAAGTAGCCAATCTTTATCTCTAAGTCTTCATACTCAAAATTTATTATCACACTTCCTTTCACACCTTAAATACTATTTACCCATTCGCTATATATCACTAACTAATTAGTTTTGTAACCCTCTGAATATTATGGGCACTCCCTTAAAAATCATAAGCCTAGCTTAGATCTATCATGAATACTCTATTCTTCTATTCAACACCTACACTTGGTCGTTACTAACACAATGAAACCTCATCATAAACTCCTTTCTAGTTAAAGTATGCTCCAACTCATACTAACTAGTAACTCTTACTCTACCTCTTGTCATAAACACTAAACTAGATTATTGTTCTTTAGTCTACTCATAACGGAAAACTCCTCATTAATAACTTACTAGGTGCATGACTATCATAACATAATTTGCCTTATCACTATTTCCCTTTCTTAGATTACTATACCTCCACATACTTTCCTCTAACTCTAGGCACTTCTACTACTACTGCTCATAATCTCATAACTCATACTATCTTTTCAGGTGAAAATACTGCCCACGCTCTAAAATGTGCTTCCTCATAAGGGTCTCAACTGAAACAAGGTTTAGAGAATAGAGTCTGGAATACCTTTTGCTTTTAGCTCAAATGCTCGATTCGCATGAATAGGAGTTCATTCTTTCAAAACTCAACACTTAAACTCACTCACAGACTTCTGTCATGCCCTTCTGCACTCTCATGACTTCCTCAAGACGTTTTTTGAGAGCAACTCATCGATAAAGAACTGTTGAATAAATCTGAGAAACACAGAAGTTTTAATAAGCTCTTTACGTCATAGTTCTATTTCACGATTTAGATTATGAAAGAAGGGAGACTTTTCTTAAATGCATGTAGTACCTCATTTATAGAAGTGGGGCCCTTAAAACAATAAACAAGACCCTACTCACACAACTTCATAGACACCCTAGGACACTTCAACTCTGTGCTCTGATACCAAGTTTGTCACAACCCGAGTCTAGACCCTGGACGTGGTTAGCACTCGAGAACCATTGATGGTCCCCAAGCAAACCCTCATCCTGGTTGACTACAAGCAGAAGACTAAATCAAGCATACAAAAGCTTAAAACTGAATTTAAATTCATTTAACTCAAATACTCAACTTTATAAAGTCTGAACAATAGTCGAAGAAAGTAAATATCAAAAAACTCCTCAACTCTGTCTATCTATAAAGCCTCTACTATTACAGAGGGCTATCAGGACAAGACCCACGACATCTCAAAACTACTAACTATAAGGTAAAGGGTATGTCACCCGGAATGTAAGAAGTCTCACCAAAGCTGACTGGAATATCAGATGACCTCAATGAAACACTTGTTGATGATCCTGAATACATGTAGCTGCATCCTGAAATGATGTTGGACAAATGGCATCAGTACATGGAAAGTACGAGCATGTAAGGTGAACTCTGCAACATAAGTATAAGCTCGTACTAATAATAAGGAAGACATACTCACCTCGTCTCAA
Source organism: Solanum raphanifolium (assembly GCA_036250405.1). Taxonomy (NCBI): domain Eukaryota; kingdom Viridiplantae; phylum Streptophyta; class Magnoliopsida; order Solanales; family Solanaceae; genus Solanum; species Solanum raphanifolium. The sequence continues at coordinate 34,225 of JAJOOE010003933.1, forward strand.
CTTAACATGACTCAAGAATACTCAAATCGACTCAAGAATACTATATTCGACTCAAGAATGCTTAACTCAACTCAAGGATACACAACTCAACACAAAGATGCTCAGCTCAACTCAGAATATTCAGCACAACTCTGGATACTCAACTCATAATAAAATAAACAATAAAAGATTCTATATACATGAAACTTATAAAAGTGTAGATAATAACTCAAATGTCTATGAAAATACAATAATAACTCTTTACTCTTATTTGGGAGATTCCTTAATCGACAACCATCACTATGAGCTATGTGATGATACAGTGTCTCGCCCATGCTGCCAAAATTGTCCTCTACCTTGCCATAGTATAGGAGATCCACAACTAAGTGGATCCACTAAGCTACACTCCAAACAATATGGAATCATCTAAAAAGTATCACCCTTTACCCATGTTGGCATACATTGTTTATGGGACTATGAGTTGTCTAAACTCTCCTCCATATTGGTACTCAATACTACTCACAATAATATAACTCACGCTCATATGTCTAAAAACATTTCCGCATCCTCAAACTTATAGATTATTACTCAAAAGGTTCTCTTAAAAGAGATAGTGCTCAAAAACTCCTCATGAACTCATTTGAAAATCAAAGTTTCCTCTCATTTTAAATGTAAAAACATTTACTCCTGGGAATACTTAGTTCCCTTATATAAATTTTGAAAAATGAAACTCGACTCTCCTCATCCTCATACTTATTTACTCAAGTCTTCAAATAAATTTTAAAAATTGTAAAAGACTTCTAAAAATAAGGTTCATGCCGAATTATGGGCGTGAACGACTCAATTCAAGGGTTTCAATAACCATACATAGAACTCAATACTCGAACTCAATAACTCCAGAACTCAAGGACTAATTGCCACTACTCTTCTTAAGAATGCTCGACTCATAGGGTTCATGCGGACTTATGGGCATGATCAACTCAACTCAAGGACCTCCTTGTATAAAATATGGTAATCCCATAATTATGAAATATAGTTTTAAAAAGTTTAGGAACTCAATACTGAAGAACTTAGAATTTGAAGATACTTTTCCCCTTAAGAACTGTACAATCATAGAGTCCATGAGGAATAATGGACATGAACTACTCAACTCAACGGTATAAATTACGATATAAAACTCACGTGTACAACTCTTCTCATTCTCATACTTACTTCCTCAAAACATAGCTCAAGTCCCTAGTTGATCTCAAAGGGATTCACAATTTGACTCAAAGACATTCTTGAACTTTACTCTCAACTCAATCTTGTATTTGAAATGTTAATTCAAGAACTATGATTAGGAAATTAGATCTCTCAATGATTAGATAGAGTTTAGATAGTTGATAATAAGAAACGAGCGAAGACACATACTGGGAAGAAAAGGCGTAACGCGGAGGAGGATTATTATTTTTGGTCGCGAAGGAAATTTTGGGATAGTGAAGTCTGTATCCTCTCCACAACATGTAGATGGAGGAATTTTTCTAGGGACTGGATTTAAAGCATTTCCGGGAGGCGAATATGGGCGCTTAGTTTTTCCCGATCTTTTCTTCCTCTCCCAAACTCAATTCAAATCATACCTACCTTAGTTCTACAGTCCATTTTAACAGAATTTCATAAACCCAGAACATATTCAATGAAACCCACACAAAACACAATCAAGAGACCCAACGATTACGCAAAAACCTCACCCAAGGATTTTAAGGCTTCAATTCTCAATTTGTAACTCAAGAACTCAATAACTAACTGCAAGATTAAATTTGTGGGTAAACGTTTACATGATTGGCATGAGGGAAAAAAACCCAACACTATGAGAGCTTACATACCTCGAAAGAATCGAATCCTTGACGAAAACCTCAAAATTTGATGAATGCTTGAAATTTTCTCCCTTTTTCTCCTCTTGAACTCTCTCTAAAACCCTAAGCGTCTTTAGGATTGTGAAAACTGATCCAAATCAGTTTAGACCACTAAAATATTACTAAAACGAGTTACGCTAGTGGGGGTAAGGAAAAGACCAAAATACCCCTCTTTAATTCGGATGAACTTTCCTTATTCTAATGGGCTGAAATCAAACAGGCATATATCCCTTATGAAAATACAGAATTTAGAAACATTGGTGGCGTTGGAAAGAGGACGCGTAGATCTTTCATTTGATATCTTATGGGTCTCCTAACTCATCTTGTGCTAAAAGTTATGGTCGTTTGAAGTTTACCCAAAACTTAAAAGAACTTTGCAAATGACTTGAATGAATTCTGTTTAGTTCTTTTTAGAACTCAAGCTGCTACATAAAGTGACCTTAACACTTAAGAAAATATAAATTTCTTAGTATAATCTTACTCACAACGAAGAATGGTTCGAGTCCTAGCTCAAATTTTTTTCGGGGTGTTACAATTTTAATACACAAAACTATCATGGAGGCACCTTTAATAGCTATTAGGGATAAAAAGATAGGTGAAGTGTTATTCTACAAAAGATCTCATCCCCCTTTTAAGACCAATCATCTTTCAATTGATTAACAAAAAAATGTTCTACTAATGTGTTATCATCGAAGAACGAGCAAGTGACAACTAGTAATTTTGAAAATGCAGGGCTGCTGAACAAGTATCATTGAGTTTTGGTGATAACTATGGATTTCAGAAGAATCATCAACGCTTGAACTAAAAAGTGCCTTCTGCCAATAGTCAAAATCAAGAACAATCTAAGAGGTTGGGCAAATTGGGAATTACAACTGCCACACCTAAAATCTTTGAAGATATAAGGAGTTTAAGTCAAGACGTTTACAAGTTGTCTTCAAGAGAAGATATGCTCAATCTGTTTGAACAACAAAATCTTTTTTGATTAGATTGTGGTAGCTAAGATCTAAAAATAATGAATTTAGTTTTAAATCATTCATATGGATTCAAAGTTTTTCTCTTATATATAGTCAAATTTTGACTGTTTGGATTTTACATGATTGTTGTTGTTGAATGGATATGTAAATGATTTAGCAAAAAAAATAATGATTATAAGGTTGAACCTATGAGATCTAATTTAATATCACATTTTAATTATTATTATTAACTAATTGCTTTTATTTTGAATTTGTTTATGAATGTACCACGCTTTATCTAAGGACGAATTTGAACATTACTTTTATTTTCTATGACAAAACAATTCTACATTGATATTATTTATATATATACACACTTCAAACGTATTTAATAAAGTAGATGACCTTGATAAATGTTCCTAAAATAATTCTTATTAGAACAAACTTTCTACTATAGTAGAAGAATGAGATATTTAAAAGTGATATCAATATGTATGCTTAAAGGCATCATCTTCTGGTTTAAATGTAATTCAGACATGTTTTCATGCTAGATAAAATTTTGACGTGTCATTTATTGTAAAATAAAATTGAAGAGTCACTGCATGACTGTAGGTACATGTGGCCTCTATTTAGGAACTCTCCCTCATTAGCTCTGTTTTTCTTTTTTGGCTTTTCATTTCTATAATTGATCTTTGCTTCTCAATTAGATTGTTGTTTGCTGATATTGAGATTGTGTCTACAGAAACAGAGTAATCAAAATTAAGAAAAATCTATAGATTTCATTTCTCCGGTATTCAATGAAAGATTAGAGGTAATTGTGTTTGGAGGAAATTTGTGTATCATTCATCCTTGTTAACTATTTTCATCATTGATAACCTTTTATTGAATTTTTCTGCTTTTATTTCTACTATATTATCAGTAATAGGTTATAGATGTTGCATTTATATTGTGTGGTTTTTGTTCCATCTCTTTAATTTGTTTATTTCTGCCTCTTCTTCCTTTTTTCTCACTGTGCCTTCTGATGTGTGCTTTAAATTTTCTTATTTTCCACTCTATAAATACCAAGTTCCAAACATTCAAGCAATATGGACTGTCAATTAGAATATGGAGTTTATGGGTTAATTTACTTGAAAATACTTTTTCCTAGGGAAAGAGATTTTCATAGCTATTCTGATTTTCCTACTTCTTATTTCGTCTACTATTTGAGTCATTTGTAGTTTGTTGTGAATTTTTTTTAACTCAGTTTTTGTCTTTCTAAAAAATCAAGTTGGTTAAATTCAAGTTAACCAGATAGAGAAAATAAAGATACGAACACAATTAAAGTTGTATCATCAAATAAGTTGTTGAGTTCTTTAAAATTTTTGAGGAAGTATACCTGTAATTATCAAAGCTATTTTCTCATTGCACTTGTTGATTTTACTAAAAGTTGGTCGAAAGATATTTATCCACTATTTACTTGACTATATGCACACAAGGGTGTAAGCTTTTGGTTATAAATTAGTAAAAGCTAAATTTGTAGTTTAATTTGTCCATTCAAGAACAATAAGTTCATAACATTTCCTTGCATGCAAACATGTAAAGAGTACTCAAAATTACATAATATCTAGTCTTTAAAATATGCTAAGGAAAATTGGTTAAAGAAAGAACACGCATGAATATTAATATTAAGTAGTATTAAAACATAATCATTTTTGAAAATTTATCAATTAACAACTAGCAAAGCAAGTTAGTATGCACAGACCAACATAATTAATCACATAAATATACAATAATAAAAATATATTTACCATCTATGAAAAGATATGAAAAGATAATATTTCGAACTAAATATAGCGATTCTTTGAAATTAAAAGAAATTGTTTAGTAAAAGTCTGCTATCTTCACTTCTTTCCCTCTTTCTCTGTTATTTTTCTCTTCCTTCTATTCTTCCTCTTCTTTAAAATTTTCATCTAAAGAACAATCTTCAAATCAGTTTTTACCCATATTTCACGATTTTAACCTAAAAATACGATGAGAAGAGAAAAACTAAAAATTTGTATAAAATCATATGCTCAAAGAGGAATTTCAAATTTCTATATTTATAACAACAAGAGTTCACCATTGATGGTCATTATAAATCTTCAAATTTTGAACTCATTATTTCAGTTTTACGAATTTGTGATTAGTTTGGATAGGTTGTTGCTGCAAATAATTGAAAATATCATTTGAAGTTTATATCTCAATTTTAAGAGGGTTTGGTTTAATTTAGAATTGATTTTAGGAGAAATATTACATTAAAGCTTGAAAAAGATAAAGATTATGGAACTGTATCGCAATTGGGTTAAAGTTATATTAGATAAGTTTCATAATTGTATTAAAATTATGAATAATACATTTATATTAAATATTGCAAACTTCACTCCCTTTTTAGTGATATCAACTAAAATAATTTAGGTAACACACTTGTAATACATATTGCAAACATCACCCTTTTTCATAGTGATACAAATTAAAATTGTATTAAACTGTGTCGCAATTGTATTAAAGATGTATTGGATATGTTTCATAATTGTATTAAAATGATGAATAATACATTTATAATATATATTGCAAACTTCACTCCCTTTTTAGTGATATCAACTAAAATAACTTAGGTAACACACTTGTAATACATATTGCAAACATCGCTCTTTTTCTTAGTGATACAAATAAAAAAAAATTATAAGATACATGTAATACATGTTTTATGCATGGATTACACATTTTTAATACATATTGCACACTTCACTCCTTTCTTAGTGATACCAACAAGAATTATTTAGGTAGCACACTAATAATACATTTATATGACATGCACAATACATTTTTAATACATATTGCAACCATCACTCATTTTTTTTGTGATACAAATTAAAATAATTTACAAGATACATATAATATAATTTTTATTCGTGAACAATACATTTATAATTTGCAAACTTCACTTCTTAGTGATACCAACCAAATGATTTAGATAACACAATTATAGTACATGCACACTACAATTTAATACATATTGCAAACATCACTCATGTTCTTAGTGATACAAATCAAAATAATTTATAAGTATTTTAGTTTTACGAATTTGTGATTCGTTTGGATAGGTTGTTGCTGCAAATAATTGAAAATATCGGTTGAAGTTTATATCTCAATTTTAAGAGGGTTTGGTTTAATTTAAAATTGATTTTAGGAGAAATATTAGATTGAATCTTGAAAAAGATAAAGATTATGGAACTGTATCGTAATTATGTTAAAGTTATATTAGATATGTTTCATAATTGTAATAAAATTATGAATAATACATTTATATTAAATATAGCAAACTTCAATCCCTTTTTAGTGATATCAACTAAAATAACTTAGGTAACGCACTTGTAATACATATTGCAAACATCGCTCTTTTTCTTAGTGATACAAATAAAAAAAAATTATAAGATACATGTAATACATGTTTTATTCATGGATTACACATTTTTAATACATATTGCACACTTCACTCCTTTCTTAGTGATACCAACAAGAATTATTTAGGTAGCACACTAATAATACATTTATATGACATGCACAATACATTTTTAATACATATTGCAACCATCACTCATTTTTTTTGTGATACAAATTAAAATAATTTACAAGATACATATAATATAATTTTTATTCGTGAACAATACATTTATAATTTGCAAACTTCACTTCTTAGTGATGCCAACCAAATGATTTAGATAACACAATTATAGTACATGCACACTACATTTTAATACATATTGCAAACATCACTCATGTTCTTAGTGATACAAATCAAAATAATTTATAAGTATTTTAGTTTTACGAATTTGTGATTCGTTTGGATAGGTTGTTGCTGCAAATAATTGAAAATATCGGTTGAAGTTTATATCTCAATTTTAAGAGGGTTTGGTTTAATTTAAAATTGATTTTAGGAGAAATATTAGATTGAATCTTGAAAAAGATAAAGATTATGGAACTGTATCGCAATTATGTTAAAGTTATATTAGATATGTTTCATAATTGTATTAAAATTATGAATAATACATTTATATTAAATATTGCAAACTTCAATCCCTTTTTAGTGATATCAACTAAAATAATTTAGGTAACACACTTGTAATACATATTGCAAACATCACTCTTTTTCTTAGTGATACAAATTAAAATTGTATTAAACTGTGTCGCAATAGTATTAAAGTTGTATTGGATATGTTTCATAATTGTATTAAAATTATGAATAATACATTTATAATATATATTGCAAATTTCCCTCCCTTTTTAGTGATATCAACTAAAATAACTTAGGTAACACACTTGTAATACATATTGCAAACATCGCTCTTTTTCTTAGTGATACAAATAAAAACAAATTATAAGACACATGTAATACATGTTTTATTCATGAATTACACATTTTTAATACATATTGCACACTTCACTAATTTCTTAGTGATACCAACAAGAATAATTTAGGTAGCACACTAATAATACATTTATAAGACATGCACAATACATATTTAATACATATTGCAACCATCACTTATTTTGTTTGTGATACAAATTAAAATAATTTACATGATACATATAATATAAATTATATTAGTGAACAATACATTTATAATTTGCAAACTTCACTTCTTACTAATACCAACAAAATGATTTAGGTAACACACTGATAATACATGCACGCTACATTTTAATACATATTGCAAACATCACTCATGTTCTTAGTGATACAAATCAAAATAATTTATAAGACATATAATACATGTTTTATTCATGAATAATACAAATTTAATTCAGTTTATAGATTATTCTCTTGTCTTTCGTTAGTTACATTTTTCATTAATTTTTAATTCTTTATTCTAATTCAACTTTAATATTGTGTGTAACACACTTTTAATGCAAATTTAATTCATTTTGCAGTTAATTGGTTGATTTGTTACTATTGAATTACTTGTTTAATACATTATTGATACAAGTTTAATTCACTTTATAGATCATTGTCTGGTCTTTTATTAGTTACGTTTTTTATTCATGACTAATTCTCTCTTCTAATTCAACTTTAATATTTGTGTAATACACTTTTAATACAAGTTTAATTCATTTTGCAGTTTATTGGTTGATTAGTTACTATTATATTGATTATTTAATTCATTATTTGATACAAGTTTTAATCACTTTATAGATCACTGACTGATTTATATCAGTTACATTTTTTATTCATGCTTAATTATGTCTTCTAATTGTAACGACTCGAGCCGTAGTTAGTTTGGAAGACAAAAATATTGGAGAAAAAAATTAGGCTACTGTCCCGCCAGAGCGGAATAGATGCCGCTAGGGTGGCGGCGCTCTTGCAGGGTAAGTCGCCGCCCGAGCGAGATAGGCGAAACATAACATAAATAATGCAAAGAATGATTTTCTCCTTATTCCAAAAACACCTAGAAGATGCATGAATCACCCCTGAAACCCTCCAAAGGCTGCTCTAAGCTTGGAAAAGAAGTAGAAAGTGATTTCTAGTGCGGGGATGTCAATAGATTGTGGATTTCAGTCAAGAATCATCATCTCGTCATTCGGAAAACCGGATTGGAGCTTTAACCCTGCAACAAATGCTTGGCGCCCAGGTAGGCTAGGTTTTATTAATTGAGTAGTTATAAATATGTGCTCGTTGCATAGTATATTCTGAATCAATAGTAGAATTTATGCGTAGGCCTTCGTGCACCGAATAAGGGATGATTATGCCTGTGATTCTAGCTATTGCGTAGGATGAGTACCATAAGGGGAAAACCCCACCTTGGGTAGAGGGTGTGGTGAGGGTTGAATTCCTATTGCGTGATATAAATTTGTTGATGGCTTCGTTATATGGATACATGTGTGGAATTGAGATGTATGAAGCAAGCCTAAGGAAATACTAAAATTGTACAAATGCATGCCATGAGCCTAATAATTGATTGATTGTGTGATTATAAGTATGTTCGTTATGGATGTGATTGTGAATATGATTTCCTGCATTGGATCGGATGCCACGTACCAACATAGTAACATATCATTGGATCGAATGCCACGTACCGGCATACTAAAATGCATTGGATCTGATGTCACGTACTAGCATACATACATACATTGGATCGGATGCCACATGCCGGCATATATGCATACTTTGGACGGGTGTCACGATCCGGGACACTAACTATTTGAGTATGGCTCCTGTGATAGGACCATCGACTTGTGATATATGTGTATTATTGGGAATATGGAATGATATATTGTTCCTGAATTAATACGTTTTATGGTATCCTAAATATATGATTACTCCACTATGTTGAGTAAACTGTGCATTTGTCTTGTGTGTTGAAAGATACTGGAAGAGTTGAGCCCAATTCGGAATGTGATGCGGTAAGTGGGGACCAAGGGTTCAAGTGTTGCTATTGATTAGGTAGAGGGCTGGCCGTATTCTTAAAAGTTGAGAAGTCGGGGTAGTGTGCGTGAGGTAAATACATAGGTACATCCTACCTTGGGAAAGGGATTCGTGGTTAATTGTTAGGAAACCTTGACATAGTGAACTATGTGGTCAAGGGTTGAGTTGTGACATGGAAAAAGCAAGGGTATGTCGTGAGCTGTTAGTAGGAATAGTTGTAGTTGTATTTGTGGACTCTACTATGAGTTAGAATGTTTAAGCTATGATCAAGAACCTAGTACGTAGGTTGACTAAGACGGAAGTTAGTAGTAAAGGTACTAGTGTAATTTGAGGTATACGGTAATGGTAAAGGTGGAGAAATGAACGGCTTACTTGCATGTTCCTTACTAATTGACTTCTTATATTATGCGGTGGGGGTTGGGTTGACCGATGATGCCTACTAGTACGTGTGGTTTTGTACTAATACTACTCTTGCTATGCCTTTTTGGCATAGTCTGGATGCAGGGTCTGTGATGTTTCATTAGGTGAAGACGAAGAAAATCTCTAGTAGCTTCTATATTTTCTTCCGCATGGTAGGAGCTGTGTATTTGCTATTTGTTATACCCTGTAATCTTAGAAGCTCTTGTGCCCTTTTAGACTAGATCCTTGGGGTGTTAATTACTTCACAAGTCTTAACTTGAAATTGTTTAGAAACACTTATTTAAAAAACTTGGAAATGTTAGTTATCTTAGTTTTCTTTTATCTTCCTCATGTTTTAAATCATTGGGAATCGAGGGTTCTCCTACTTAGGTGTTAGAGTAGGTTTCCACACGGCTCGATGGGTTGGGTCGTGACAAGTTGGTAGCACAACTTAGGTTACCGGTGTCCCCGTACAAGAGAAAATGTGGAGTAGACTCTTGCGGATGGGTGTGTTGACGTCCACATCAAATCTTCAGGAAGCTATGAAGCATTCTAGGAAGTGTTCCATTTTTTCTCTCCTTTCCTGTGAGTTGTAGTTTGTTGTATGAGTAGGGTCCAATTGGTATCTCAACGAAACGAACTAGACGCCGAAGTCGCGGTTTAAAGGACACAAGCAAGGTTAATTGGAACTGAGAAGGTCACAATAGGTATCTTGCCTTATAGGCTGTATAAACTAATGGATGATCAGTAATGGTCATCTATGGAACAAACTATTTAAAGAATATGGACCTATCTGTGAAGTCGTAGCTTGAAACTATGAATGTGTGCTTCTTATCATCTGAACGAATTGTGGTTGTGAAAAAATGTATTTGCTTGGTTGTGATAATATGATTATGTGCACAATAAACCCGTGTCTAAGCTATACTATATGCAGCATGGTAGATTAAATGTTTGAAATTGTGTGAGTTGTGATTACTTGAGTTTTGTGAACTGATGTTAGGGGGAAAAGTCGTGACTGAGTTCGGTGTGAGGGTCTAGATAATCTACAACGTGATTCGTAAATGGAATTTGGACGTACGTCATAACCAACTAATAATCGTGTGAGTATCAGGGCGTATTCTGGGGATGTGCATATTTGTTGTATCTAAATTGCGGGAATAAACTTTGGGTGTACCCATTACGTTCACTCGGGGGTAGACAATGGCTATCTTAGCCAAGGGGATTATCCTAAATGCCTAGTTGGAACCTGGGAAGCAATGGGAATTTTTAGAAAAACAAAAAGAACCCATAAATTTTTGGCCTGGGTTCTGGTTTCATTTGAGCCACTGGAGCGGCATTCTCGCCAGGGCAAGAATTCTCCTGCCAGAGCGGGATAGGGCGAGGCAGAACCTCAACCCTATCTCCCCTGTTTTTCCTAGTTATCCAAATAGACCCCGAATTATGTATAGATTAATTCATGCAATTCAATCGGTGCTCAGCAATCGAATAATAGATTATAAAACCTAGCAAGTAAATTATGACATTATAATAAAGCAAAAACCATCATCCATGTGCTACAAATAGCAAGGGAAAAGCGAAAAGATAAATAATATTGTTCATTACAAGCCCAAAGAGGGCAAAAAACCAATCAAGATCCCTGGGACTAGTAAGTTTCATCAGTAGAGTCTAGGTCCTCCAGGGGTATCACGCCAGACCAGGCCTCATTCAGCATAGGGCACTCTGTATAGTCTTCTGGCTCAAGTCGGGGAACCTCCCTTCCAGGGGCAACACAAGAAAAAATGACCTTAGTAGTCTTCCATATCCGGGCCATCAAACGATCCCTCACCAAACCCTTCCTCCTCTCTTGACGCAACTCGCAGCCGAGCAACTCAACCTCAAGAGCAGTACTGGGTGGAACTGGGGTGGGGTTAGAAAATGAGTGCCCCAATCGCCTCCGGACAGCTGCCAGGTCCTCCTCCACCTCTGCACCTGTGAGTGGGGGATGAGACTGAGTGGGAAGAGTGTCATCACCTACACCATATTCCCCTCCCTCATCATCCGTATCTGCAGCCGCCTGACTACTACTAGCCATGTCCGTCCTCCTCCTCATGCTCCTAGAAGTAGAACCATGCCTAATCAAAAGAGGGTGGAAATGGTGATCCATAGGGAGTACCTTATCGGTGTCCAAGAGGGGCACCCCACCTGTTTGCACAATACGATAACCAATCCCAGTAGGAAGAAGACCTTCTTGTTGCCCCAATAGAACATCTTTCATTTCGAGATTATCTGCGTCCCCACATTTAGCTCGATGCCCTGCATAGTGCACACCACCACCAAGGCTCGAGGAAAGGTCACGTCGGTGCGGTTTCCCATGAGAGGATCCTCATAGTAACCAAATGTAGCCACCTATTAGCATTAGGTGACCAGTCGGTGCTAGTAATGCCCTCTATAGTGGCCTAGTAGACCTGGTCCCGTTTAGCAGGCTTGATCAGAGTATCCCTCAACTAGCGCAGATCCATCTCCCTCAGCTTGACCTCGTACTCCAGGTTTGAAACATCGAGCACCTCTAGTTCCTCATTTATGGCAATAGCATTCAGGGGGATGTCAACTTCTCTGATGCAGATGGTAGGATGGGTATCATCCTAGTAGACAGTAGGAAGAACTACATAGAACTCCCTCACCCATTCGAAACGTGGGCAGGGGGAGCCTCTGTCAAGGGAGCTTATCCGAACTCCATTAGCCAAGCATGGAAGGCAGGCTCCCCCTCATCTAGTTTGAGCAAGTAGAAAGCCCGCTCACAACAGAATTTCGTATTTAGTTTATCGTGATGCCTTTCCCGACTAGCAGCATCGGGAAACCAGATGAAAGGTAGATTCTCCTCATTAAGACCCACTGTTTAGATAAGCCTACATGTTATGAAATATACACATTAGAACTCCATGGGACTGGACACTAGCTGGGCTAAGGGGAATAAAATTTCTTAACCTTAAAATAGGACCGAGGCTACTATTTTCCCAATCCCGCCACAGTGGCCAAGATCCCGCCACGACGGGATGAAAGAGGCCGCCGTAGCGGGATAAAGGCCACTAGTGTGGCCTTCATCTGGGATGAACACCAGGTGCGACCATGGCGCCTCTTCATCCCAAAATCCCTATTCAACAGAATGTCAACATATCAGAGTATATTAAATACCCTAGAACCTAAATATGCATTTATATTGATGAAATAACTCTTAAATGGTACCTAAATTGGAGTTTTACACCAAGATACTATTAAAATTCCCCCACCCATTTTTGTACTGATTCGACCATATTTTTACGAAATCCTTACACCCAGGACGTTGTGAAACGTTAGGGATGTAAGGGGAAAGGCCATGCTGCATTTTTCTATCAAACAAGCAACCTATGTTAAACTTTTTGTAAACTATCCCAAAACATATTCTAATCAATCGTTTAATGTCATACAACTGTAGGTAAGTAAGTAATGAAGTAAAGAGAGTAAGGAACGATAGTACCTTGATTTTGACATCCAGAGAAAAGGTTTGAGAGAATTTGAGAAATTATGAGTAGAGAAGGAGGAAATGGGGAAACCATTCCCCTTTACACCTTAAGCTATTTTTGATCTCCCACTACAATGGGAGATATCTCGCCACAGTGGCCTTGCCTCAGTGGGAGACCTGCTTCTTAGGCGGGAGCAAACTGTGTAAATGGGACGTGTTGTTTTCTTCTCATGTTGACTTAATTCCTTGATCGGTTCTTTGAGTATATAACCTTTGGTTCTCAGATTTAAAAATCCACCACTGTTCGTGATTCCGTGATGGACCAATTCGTTAGTCTAAAAATACTCCGAGATAGGGCGTGTAATGACCCATCTGCTAGTCGTCCGGGGACGAACAAGGGGTAAATTTGTATCTATTGTAAAGACCCGAGCCGTTGTTAGTTAGGAAATAAAAAACAATGGGAACAAAAAGCTGGCCCATTGTTCCGCCAGATCAGGACAGATGCCACTAGGGAAGTGACGTTCTAGCAGGGTAAGTCGCCGCCAGAGCCGGATAGGCGAAACATAACTTAAATAATGTGAAGTATGATTTTCTCCTTGTTCTAAAAACACCTAGAAGATGCATGAATCACCCCAGAAATCCTCCAAAGGCTACTCGAAGCTTAGGAAAGAAGGAGAAAGATATATATAGTGTGGGGATGCTGATAGATTGTGGATTTCGGTCAAGAATCATCGTCTCGTCATTACGAAACATGGATTGGAGCTATAACCCCGCTACAACTGCTTGGCACCCAGGAAGGCTAGGTTTTATTAATTGAGTTTTTTTAAATCTGTGCTCGCCACGTAGTATATTGTTAATCAATAGTAGAATTCATGTGTAGGCCTTCGTGCACTGAATAAGGGATGATTATGCCCATGATTCTAGTTGTTGCGTAGGATGTGTACCATAAGGGGAAAACCCCACTCTGGGTATTAGGGTTTGGTGAGGGATGAATTCCTATTGCGTGGTATAAATTTGTTGATGGCTTTTTTATATGAATACATGTGTGGAATTGAGATGTATGAAGCAAGCCCTTGGAAGACTAAAATTGTACAATTGCATGCCATGAGCCTAATACTTGATTGATTGTGTGATTACTAGTATGTTTGTTATGGATGTGATTGTAAATATGATTGCATGCATTAGATCGGATGCCACGTACCAGCATACTAACATGCATTGGATCGGATGCCACGTACCGGTATGCTAACATGCACTGGATCGGATGTCATGTACCGACATACTAAAATGCATTGAATCGGATGACATGTACTAGCATTCATACATACATTGAATCGGATGCCACGTACCAGCATAAATGAATACACTGGATTAGGTGTCACGATCTGACACATTAACTGTTTGAGTATGGGTCCCGTGAAAGGACCATTGACTTGTGATATATATGTATTGTTGGAAATGTGGAATTATATATTGTTCCTGAATTGATACGTGTTATGATAACCTATATATGATTACTCCACTATGTTGAGTAAACTTGCATGTGTCTCATGTGTTAAATGATACCAGAAGAGTTGAGCCCAATTCGAAATGTGATGTGGTAAGTGAGGACCAAGGGTTCAAAAGTTGCTACTGATTATGTAGAGGGTTGGTCGTATTCTTAAAAGTTGAGAAGTGGGGATAGTGTGCGTGAGGTAAATACATTAGTAGATCCTACCTTGGGAATAGGATTCATGGTTAATTGTTAGGAAGACTTGACGTAGTGTACCATGTGGTCAAGAGCTGAGTTGTGACGTAGAAAAAGCAAGGGTATGCCGTGAGTGGTTAGTCAGAATGCTGGTAGTTGTATTTGTGGAATCTTCTAAGAGTTTGAATGTTTAAGCTATGATCAAGAACTTAGTAAGTAGGTTGCTGAGACAGAAGTTAGTAGTAAAGGTACTATTGTAATTTGAGGTATTTGGGAATGGTAAAGGTGGAGGAATGAGCAGTTTACTTGTATGTTCCTTACTGGTTGATTTCTTATATTATGTAGTGGGCTTCAGGTTGACCAATGATGCCTACCAGTACGTGTGGTTTTGTACTGACTATTGACACCAAATTTTGGTATGATATTTCTAAAGTTAATGCTTTTTAAGTATTTTATTTTTTAAATAGTTCAAAATACATGTTTTGTCATTTTAATGCAATTTGTTGATAATTATCCCTATTCTCAAAGTATTATAATTTTTATCTGTTAATTCTATATTTATTATTTTGTCACAGCCGGTTGAATAAGTTCTAATATTTGTTCCTTTTTTATAAAATCATTATTTATGTTAAATTGCTGTTTTTACATGTCACTGGTTACGTTCATTACATTTTTTAATATTCATTTTATCTGTTACATTTGTTAATATTCATTTTGATATTTTGCACAGCCCATATTCTGATATAGATAATATTTCTCATACACAGATATTTTATTAACCGGTGATTTTGGCTCACGGTTTTAAGAGAGTGGTATTGTACTATTGGTAGCTTTCAATTCTCTATTTAAAGAATAGTTTGTTCATTAGGTTAAGGGTGGTGAAATATTTTTAGATTAGAGTTTAGAATTTTCAGATTTTTATTCACAATTTAATTTCATTTATTTTTACTCATATTTATTTATTACTAACACTTGCATTAAGTGTCTTTATAGGTACACGGAGTTGCTTCCCATAGAAGCTATTCAAATGAAGGTCAAACTATATTCTTTATTCATCATTTTGTATATATCAATGTTAGCCAAACCTTAGGTTTTTTCTTACATTATTGTTTTATTTTATTACTTATGCATATCACATATTTATTATAATTGTATATTTGTTTTTATCTCCTCCTCAATTTGAAAAAATAAATTTAGTCGGGACGCACAGTTTTGGATTTCAAAGGATTCCTAACACCTTTCATTTGGAATAATTTGAACCCCTTACCTAGAATCTATTGGTTTCATAGACATTTTTTAAAAAAGTTAATTAATTAACTGGTTTTCTAGTTTTTCGTAAAATTAGGTGGCGACTCCCCTTTACTCCTTTTCCCTTCTAAAAAATTCTTTTAATTCTTTTAAATTGAATAACTATTTTTGATGAGTCACCGCGACGTTGTGCCCTCTCAAAGGATGTCAATAGAATGGCGACTCTATTGGGGATATAGAGGTTCTAACCATTCTGGGTTAATTTTTTTCAAATTGAGGAGACTATTCTTTTATTGTGTTATTTATTATATCTTGTATATTTTGTTGATTATTTACATATTATACTCATTATTTGTTGTACATTGTCATTGCATTCATGACATAATTTCGTCATTTGATATTTTTTATTTCTTACTTGAAGGACGATTATGAGGGCCATAATCGTTCGTTATCCAAATTATTTATCGGGGTACCTTGGCGAATGTAGTTGGCCACTGGATGGTCAACGGTCGGTATCTTCCCCACCCCAAGTAGTCCGCTTGGGTCACCGTTCCACTTTCAAATACAGCTACTCTTAGTAATCTACCAGTAGAGCATTTATAGTGTGAACTTTTTCCCATTTCAAGTTATAAATTATTTGAACTACGTTTGACCTGATTCCTGCCTCAACGGGATACGTAGGCGCCATAAGGGCTCGGTTATGTTCCCCGTAAGTTTTTCATTATTTCAAAATGGAAACTGGGGCAAATTTTTTTTGAGGTCTCCAAAATTTTTACAAAGGAGACAGTTGCTACAATATTGAATACCGTAGGTTGTTAAAGCTATAACAAGGGTAAAATTTTTAAGGAATGCCCTCAAAAATTTCACCAAGGTTGTACTCAGACTCCAGACCTATCACGCATCATTCTAAGTTAGTTTGTACCTTTTGCATTAATTTTTTGTACATGATGTTATATTCATTATATATCTTCGACTTTATTTATCTTACATTCCATTAAAAATATTATTTTATTTGATATTTTTAAAGTTTAGGTTGTCTGCCTTTTAATGTGACTCATTTTTTACTTTTCCTTTAATTAATAATTTTTTTTTGTTAAATTTGGGTGGTCTGCCCTTCAATGTGAATCACTGATTTCTTCATTCTTTTTTAAATTTTCTTTAAATAATAAAATATATTTTTTGTTAAATTTGGGTTGCCCGCCCTTTAATGTGGTTCATTAGTTTTTCATTTCTATTATTTTTCTTTCAAAAAATCATTTGTTATTCAAAAAATATTTTGTATGACATAACTGAACGAACTACGCAAACCTGATTCTCATCAATGAGATACATAGGCAGCCCTTCTAGGATTCGATATTCTTTATTCAAAAGATTTTTTTATTTTTAATTCTTTTAATGTCTATATTTTTAAAATCATTTTTTGATTTGGTTAGTGCCAAAACAGTTCAAGTGTGCATGTGAAAAATAATTTGTACAATAGAGAAGATTGACTTCTTGTTAAACCATAGATTCTTTTGGTATTTTTCATTCATACTTTTGTTACATTTTTAGCCTATATCCCTTTCTCAGTACTTATACGCACTATTCCTCTTTTGACTTGACTTTCTTCAACGCACTGAAGACGTGCATGTTTCAAAAGAAGATTCAAAGTTCAAATTTGTCAAAGACAAAAGTAAACAAAGTTCCTAAAAGTCATGAATAGAAAAATGAGTTCAAAAGAAAAAAAAGAAGAGTTGAAAATTCCCCACAAGTTTAAACAAGCCAAGTTTCAACAAAAGAAGAAGATTACTCCAAACAGTCAGGAGAAAATTCAAAAGATGATGAGATGGGGGAAAAGCTCAGACAAGCAAAGCTCCAAAAGAAGTCAAAAAGTGCGAAGAGAAGGGACAATAAAGAGAATCAAACTCTTAAAGCGTAACAAATGTTGAAAGCACAAATTCAGTGCAATGCTCAAGAAAGGATTAAGTCACTTCTATCTCAAATGACTACATTCCCATCTCCAAGCCTACATTACAAGCCATTAATAAGCCCTACATGATTTCATTTCAAAAGTTCACACATTAGTGGAGATTTACATGAAGGCCAACGCTATGGTATCATAACTGAATGCGTTGAACATTTTTTCTGAGTGTGAGTGTGCTTTTCCAAATATTCCCAAATAAAAATACTTTAAATGTATGTAAATTTGGACTTTCTTTGTAGTGAGGGCACTCGAAACATGATGTTAGGTCTAGTTCAAAGCCTTTTTTTGAAGCAAGATGAACAAATCTTGTTGTTTCTTAAGTACATTTGAGGTACCACTTGAATCCATAGGAATTACCTCAAAGTCAATCTCAATTGAAAGAGAAAGAATTGTGAAATTTTTTTGTACAATACTATTGTTGGCTCTAACCAAATTAAAATATGTTTCATTGTTCATAAAATATAAACGGGTCGAAACTCACTTTTCAATATTTGTCCATACCAACTTTGTGGACCGTTTCATTGTTGATATTTGTCCAAGTGAACTTAGTGGACCGTTTCATTGTTAATATTTGTCCAAACCAACTGTGTGGACCGTTTCATTGTTGATACTTGTCCAAAGTAACTTTGTGAACCGTTTCATAGTTGAAATTATATTTTTGGGTCGTCATATCATTCAAAATGATTTTTAAAAAAAAATTAGGTCGTCATATCATTCAAAATGATATTTTCTTAAATCTTGGTAGTCATACCCTTTTAAATGACATCTTTTTAAATTTAGATCGCCATACCTTTCGAAATGACATTTAAAAAAAAATTAATTTGTTATCTCAAATAAAATGATGCTTTTTAAATTGGTTTGTCATGTCGTTCAATATGAAACTTCTTATTTTGTTATTCGATTTAAAATTGACATTTTTTTTATTTATGATGTTATGAAGTTTGAATTATTACATTGGCTAATATCTTGTTCATATGAGGCCATGTTAGCATAATTTATGTTATATTTGTTACTAACAATGTTATTGCAGATTTTTTGATACACCATTCATATTAAGTTCAAGATTGGGTTGTTATCTCCTTTCAAATGACATGTTATATTCAAGTTGGGTCATCCACCTTTCAAAGAGACATGTTGGGTTGTCACTTCATTCAAAGTGACGTGTTATATTAAAGTTGGGTCATCCATCTTTCAAAGAGACACGTTGGGTTGTCACCTTGTCCAAAGTGACATGTTATATTCAAGTCAGGGTTGTCCTCATTTCAAAGAGACACGTTGGGTTGTCACCTCGTTCAAAGTGACATGTTATATACAAGTTGGGTCGTCCACCTTTCAAAGAGACACGTTGGGTTGTCACCTCGTTCAAAGTGACATGTTATATTCAAGTTGGGTCGTCTGCCTTTTAAAGAGATACGTGGGATGTCACTTCATTAAAAGTGACATGTTATATTCAAGTTGGGTAGTCCGTCTTTCAAAGAGACACGTTGGGTTGTCACCTCGTTCAAAGTGACATGTTATATTCAAGTTGGGACATCCGCCTTTCAAAGAGACACGTTGGGTTGTCTCCTTGTTCAAAGTGGCATGTTATATTCAAGTTGGGTCGTCCACTTTTCAAAGATATACGCTGGGTTGTCACCTCGTTCAAAGTGAGAAGTTAAATTCAAGTTGGGTTGTCCGCCTTTAAAAGAGACATGTTGGGTTATCACCTCGTTCAAAGTGGCATGTTATGTTCAAGTTGGGTCGTTCGCCTTCCAAAGAGACACGTTAGGTTGTCACCTCGTTCAAAGTGGCATGTTATGTTCAAGTTGGGTCGTCCGCCTTTCAAAGAGACACATAGGGTTGTTACCTCCTGCAAAGTGACATGTTATATTCAAGTTGGGTCGTCCGCCTTTCAAGAGACAAGTTTAGTCGTCACCTCGTTCAAAGTGACATGTTATATTCAAGTTTGGCCGTCCGCCTTCTAAATAGACACGTTGGGTTGTCACCTCATTCAAAGTGACATGTTATATTCAAGTTGGGCAGTCCGCCTTTAAAAGAGACACGTTGGGTTGTCACCTCGTTCAAAGTGACATGGTATATTCAAGTTGGGTAGTCCGTCTTTCAAAGAGACACTTTGGGTTATCACCTCGTGCAAACTGATATGTTTTATTCAAGTTGGGTCGTCCGCCTTTCAAGAGACGAGTTAAGTCGTCACCTCGTTCACAGTGACAAGTTATATTCAAGTTTGGTCGTCCGCCTTCTGAATACACACGTTGGGTTTTCTCCTCATTCAAAGTGACACGTTATATTCAAGTTGGATAGTCCGCCTTTCAAAGAGACACGGTGGGTAGTCACCTCGTTTAAAGTGACATGTTATATTCAAGTTGGGTAGTCCTCCTTTCGAAGAGATACGTTGGGTTGTCACCTCACTTAAATTGTCATGTTATATTCAAACTGGGTCGTTCGCCTTTCAAAGAGACACGTTGGGTTGTCACCTCGGTCAAAGTGACATGTTTTTCACATCATCCTCCTTTCAAAGAGACACGTTGGGTTGTCACCTCGTTCAAAGTGACAAGTTATATTCAAGTTGGGTAGTCCACCTTTCAAAGAGACACGTTGGGTTGTCACCTCGTTAAAAGTGTCATGTTATATTCAAACTGGGTCATTCGCCTTTCAAATAGATACATTAGGTTGTCACCTCATTCAAAGTGGCATGTTATGTTCAGGTTGGGCCGTTTGCCTTCCAAAGAGACACGTTGGGTTGTCACCTCGTTCAAAGTAAGAAGTTAAATTCAAGTTGGGTTATCCGTCTTTGAAAGAGACACGTTGGGTTATCCGTCTTTGAAAGAGACACGTTGGGTTATCACCTCATTCAAAGAGGCATGTTATGTTCAAGTTGGGCCGTTCGCCTTCTAAAGAGACACGTTGGGTTGTCACCTCGTTCAAAGTGGCATGTTATGTTCAAGTTGGGTCGTCCGCCTTTCAAAGAGACACGTTGGGTTGTCACCTCGTGCAAAGTGACATGTTATATTCAAATTGAGTCGTCCGCCTTTTAAGAGACAAGTTAAGTCATCACCTCGTTCAAAGTGACATGTTATATTCAAGTTTGGTCATCCGCCTTCTAAATAGACACATTGGGTTGTCATCTCATTCAAAGTGACACGTTATATTCAAGTTGGGTAGTCCGTCTTTCAAAGAGACTCGTTGGGTTGTCACCTCGTTCAAAGTGACATGTTATATTTAAGTTGCGTAGTCCGCATTTCAAAGAGACACGTTGGGTTGTCACCTCGTGCAAAGTGACATGTTATGTTCAAGTTGAGTCGTCCGCCTTTCAAGAGACAATTTAAGTTGTCACCTCGTTCAAAGTGACATGTTATATTCAAGTTTGGTCGTCCGCCTTCTAAATAGACATGTTGGTTTGTCACCTCATTCAAAGTGACACGTTAATTCAAATTGGGTAGTCCGCCTTTCAAAGAGACACATTGGGTTGTCACCTCGTTCAAAGTGACATGTTAAATTCAAGTTGGGTAGTGTGCCTTTCAAAGAGACACGTTGGGTTGTCACCTCGTGCAAAGGGACATGTTATATTCAAGTTGGGTCGTCCGCCTTTCAAGAGACAAGTTAAGTTGTCACCTCGTTCAAAGTGACATGTTATATTCAAGTTTGGTCATCCGCCTTCTAAATAGACACATTGGGTTGCCACCTCATTCAAAGTGACACATTATATTCAAGTTGGGTAGTCCGCCTTTCAAAGAGACACGTTGGGTTGTTAGCTCGTTCAAAGTGACATGTTATATTAAAGTTGGGTAGTCCACCTTTCAAAGAGACACTTTGGGTTGTCACCTCATTCAAAGTTTCATGTTATATTCAAACTGGGTCGTTCGCCTTTCAAAGAGACACGTTGAGTTGTCACCTCGGTCAAAGTGACATGTATTCACATCATCCTCCTTTCAAAGAGGTACACTACCTTCATTGTAAAATTTTGCAAGCAACATCGAAGGTATGTGAATGTTTTCAGTTACAATCAAACTCTGCCTTTTGTTTATTATTTTCTGCCCCGTTGACGGACGTAGAGTATTACTCATAAACTCTACTAATGTCTCATTTTGTTTTGTTCAAAGTTTATCAAACCAAATTTTGGTTCGTCAACTTTGTTTGACCAGGATATCTTTCATCAATCCTAATCAAACAAAGGGGCAAGTTATTCACCCCAAATTTCGGTCTGATATTTCTAAAGTTAATACTTTTTATGTATTTTATTTTTTAAATAGTTCAAAATACATGTCTTTTTAATACAATTTGTTGATAATTATCACTATTTTCAAAGTATTAGGATTTTTGTCGGTTTATTCTGTTTATATTATTTTGTCACAGCCGGTAGAATAAGTTCAAATATTTGTTCATTTTTTATAAAATCATTATTTCTGTTAAATTGCTTTTTACATGTCATTGGTTACGTTCGTTATATTTTTTCATATTCATTTTATTTGTTACATTTGTTAATATTCATTTTAAAATTTTGCACAGTCCAGAAATTCATTGTGATATAGATAATATTTCATACACAGATATTTTATTAACTGGTGGTTTTGGCCCATGGTTTTAAGATAGTGGTATTGTACTATTAGTAGATTTCAGTTCTCTATTTAAAGAAGAGTGTGTTCATTAGGTTAAGGGTGGTGAATTTTTTTTAGATTATGGTTGAGAATTTTTAGATTTTTATTCACAAAAGGATTTCATTTTCATTAACTTTTCGGCCACCACCACCCCAGATTCCGGCCATGATCCGGCAACCCCCAAAACCCTCTTCTTTTTCCCTTTTTTTCTGGTGAAATAGTCTCCGGAAACGACCCTATTTACCCCCTTCCTCGTTTCCAACAACCACCACCCAAAACCCCCACTGCCTCCCCTCTCTTCCACCACCAGATCGGTTACTCACAACCAGAAACTCCGGTGAACTCTCTTGAATCTGTTGATCCGAAAAACCCCAAACCAGATCCATTTCACATCTCCGGTGAAGCTCGAAGTTTCAATAACCAGATCCACCAAGCTCTACAACTCGAGCGAGCTCGTGAGAAACCAACAACACAACCAGGCGAGCATCAAGGTTCGAAAACAATGGCCAAAGCACTTAAACCAACTCCGACCGAATAGGTAGATTTTTTATTTGTCTTTGTGTTGCTATTTTGCATTGCTTTTTCTATTTCTGTTTTAGATCTGGCCGGAGGGGGTTCAAACTCCGGCCAATGTTCATTATTATTATTTTATGGGTGAACTCTTCCTTTTTTGATCTGTTCATTTTTTTAAGAATTACTAGCAGTTCTCCAGTAGTAAGCTTAATTATTTGACTTTATTTATCTTGTTCAATAGGCCTAATATGTTTGCTGTTATGTATTGATTTTTTTTTACAATTTTCTTCATTTATTATTAACATGTTGATACTCATTTATGGATTCCAACTCTTTGTTTAGGTTCTTTTAAAGATTTGGTTTGTTCGGTCAAATGAGTTTTAATTTGGTTATAAATTAAGTTAATCGATGGTTTGTTGTCGTTGTTACTATTATTATATATATTTCAGTTTTGATGTCTTTTGTTGTTATTAGTAGTACTATTGTTATGTATTTTTTTATTTTTTTATTATTATTATTTGTGTTCGTTTTCATACATATTCTGTTTGGTAATAGAGAAGTAGTTTATTTTTTTTATTACAATTGTTATATATATTATTACATATTATACTATATATGTCTTGATGTGTGTTGTTTTATTTTATTGTAAGCCATTTCTATTATATTGATTGAATTAATTATTTGTTTTAGTTTATTGTTGCATGCTCTTCATTATTTCATATTTGGAGTTTCTGGTTTTAGTTCGGCAATTTGCTATTGTTCCATTTTAGTTAGCTTGTTATTTTATTATTGTTTTCTTTTACCTTTTACCATTAGTTTTATTTAAATCATTACGAGTAAAATTGTCAAATGAAAAAATCTCTCCGTCGGTTTTGGAGGCCTCCCCATTTTAAAAGTCAGAAATTTAATTTATCTTCATATTTTGTTTGTTAAAATTGGCCGATGAAGAAATTACCGTTGATTTCCAAGACCTCCTATGTTTATAAGACGGGTTTTATTTTAAGTTATTAGTTAATTCATATATTTTTACTCATATTTATTTATTATAAACACTTTTACTAAGTGGTTTTATAGGTACACGGAGTTGCTTCCCATTGAAGCTATTCAAATGAAGGTCGAACTATATTCTTTATTAATCATTTTGTATATATCGATATTAGCCGAACCTTAGGTTGTTTCTTTCATTATTTTTTTATTTTATTACATGTGTATATCACATGTTTATTATACTTGTATATTTTTTTTTATTTCCTCCTCAATTTGAAAAAATGAATTCAGTCGGGACCCACAATTGTGGATTTCGAAGGATGCCTAACACCTTTCTTTTGGAATAATTTCAACCCCTTACCTAGAATCTATTCGTTTCGTAGACATTTTTTTAAAAGTTAATTTATTTATTGGTTTCCTAGTTTTTTCTAAAATTAGGTGGCGACTCCCTTTTACCCCTTTTCCCTTTTAAATTTTTTTAAAATTGAATAACTATTTTTTGGTGAGTCACCGCGAAGTTGCGCCCTCTCAAAGGATGTCAACACTAACACTACTCTTGCTTTGCCTTTTTAGCATAGTTTGGATGCAGGGTCCGTGATGTTTCATTAGGTGAAGATGAAGAAAATCTCCAACAACTTCTATCTTTCCTTCCGGATGGTGGGAGCTGTGTGTTTTCTATTGTTATACCCTGTAATCTTAGAAGATCTTGTGCTTGTTTATACTTGATCCCTGGGGGTGTTAATTACTTTACAAGTCTTAACTTAAAATTGATTACAAACTCTTATTTATAAAACCTAGAAATGTTATTTATCTCAATTTTTTTTAATCTTTCGCATGTTTTAAATCATTGGGAATCGAGGGTTCACCTACTTGGGTTTTAGAGTAGGTGCCCGCACGGCCCGGTGGGTTGGGTCGTGCAACTAATTAAACTTTAATATTTGTGTAATACACTTTTGACACAAGTTTAATTCATTTTTGTAGTTTATTGGTTGATTTGTTACGGTTGGATTACTTGTTTGATTTATTATTGATACAAATCTTATTCAGTTTACAGATCAGAAAATGCTCATTCGATTGCTACATTTTGTTTTCATGTTTGATTCTTTTCTTATTTAACTTTAATATGTGCGTAATGCATTTTTAATTCAATTTGCAGTTTATTATGTCTATTCATTTATTACAGAGATGACATCATATCTTCAAATATCACTTTCTCCTGTGAGTTCACCTTTAGATATGAGGAAGTATGGGCAACAAAGATGACATCATAACTTCGAATCTTCATTTATTCAAATCTTCAAACATTCATATCTTCAAATCTTAATTTATACAAATACTCAACTCTTCAAATTTTCATCAAGTATGAACATAATTATTTATATAACCTTCATTAGAATGACAATCGTCGACAACGCCAAAACAACATATAAAAAATAAAGGGACTTCTTCTATAAATTAAGCAGCCCCAATTCTTCGATTTCTGAAAATTTCCTTACTCTTCTATAGATCTTCAGCCTTTGATAAAAGCTCCTTTTTTTAATAATATTGAAAGATCAATGAAGAGCATAGAGAGAGAAAGGGTGCATGGAGAAAAAGAAAGAGAGAGAGCATAGTGATACGCTCAAATTACACCTCCCTAAAGAAGCATAAGCGATCGTTATCAATTAAAGAACCCAACTTGTAGGTTGGGGTTGATCCCACGAGGAAAATGGTTTAGACTTTACTTTAACCAACAATTATATTCAATTAGTCAAAATACTTCCAGAAACAAATAATAAGAAAGGGGGGAATTTGTGAAACAAATTGTAAGAATTCAGTAAGTAATTAGTTAACAAAAGTCAATTCTTGGTTGTTATCAAGATGAGAAAATTAACTAGGGTATATGTGTTCACCACAAGCTCATAACTCAGCAATCCTAATAATAGCAATCCTTTCCTAGTGAATTACATGCACAGTGATAAGTTAGGTATCTCTAAATCCTTGGTCCGGCATCTAGAGAATTTCACCCCGCACCTTGGTGCGGCTACGCGTGTATAATTTACTAACGATTACCTTTACCTCATATTAGACATCATAATCGATGTTTGGCTTAGTTATTACTTCGCACCAATCGACACTAGCCTATTAGATTGTATCACACTAGATCTATGTTGATAATTCTTTTCTTGTTAATTACCTCCTTGGTCCGGCAAGTAGCAACAAGGCGAGTTCTAACGCGTGCACTCGTTAAAAAGACTTTTGAGGAATTATCAATTCATGCAAAACACTATTCAAGAAATGCGTATTTACTATTCATACTTTGTTAATCGCTCATGGATCACACAACCCTAGTTGTGAAGTTTAGTTACCCATAATAGCAAGAACACGATCCATAGTGTTAGATGAAGAAATCATGAGCTTACGTAAAAGAGAATAATAAACCCAGAAATTGAACTTGAATTGCAAAGCTAAAATCTTCAAACCGAACATAGGAAATCAATAATTGCTAGGGTTGCAAATTAATCTCCAAAATCAACAAGTAAAACTCGAATAATAATGTCTAACATCTAAAAACGAGGTTTACATGCCCTATTTATAGAAAACAAAATCCTAAATTAAAAGGGAAACAAATTAAGGAAAGATTGTTTAGGCACGGGTCTTCATTCCACGAGACTGACTTACGGACCGTCAATGGATCTACAGTCCATAAGTCCCTTCCGTCAGCCAGGACTTAGAAAATATTTCAGCTTCCAAAATTCAGTTTCTCTGAAGCAAACGACGGACTTGCAGTACGGACCGTAGATCGATCTATGGTCCGTCGCTCCCCTCCGTAGCTCCACACTTGGAATTTTCAAAAATCAGGTACTGGAACCCTCGCAGTATCAATCTACGGATGAACAGTACGGTCCGTAGATCAATCTACGGACCGTCAATGGCCACCGTGGTTTCACACTTGGTCAGATTTCCCTGATTTGTCTTCCATACCTTACCTGCTGATCTACGGTCATCACCTACGGACCGTCAATGGACCTACGGTTGGTAGATCACCTCCCTGAATGCCCTTTTTCTGCATTTGTTTCAGTTGTCTCTATACTTTCGCGCATGAACATCTTTCCTGCAAAATATGATAAAAACCATAAAAACCTATACAAAAAGGCCCTAGACACACACAACTTGCAAGTGAAATGTATTAAACATACCGTAAACTCACGGTATATCACATAGAGAGAGAGGGTGTAGGAGGAAAAGAAAGAGAAAAAGAGCATATAGAGAGAGGAGGGGTGCAGGAAGGAAAAGAAATAGCGAGAGATAGAAGGAAAGAGGAAAAGAACGCAAGAGAGAATGATTGATTTAATAAAATAAGTATACATATTGCTATATATTGCTATAAATGGTAATACTTAAAGAATATGTTTAAGAATAGTAATTATTAAATAAAAGAGACTCACCCAAATAATTTATCCATTAATAAGACTACTTATATTAGCTAACCAGAGAGTTGAGGTTTGTACAAACATATACAATAACATATTTCATCTATCACCACTTCTATTTAGCTATTTAATAATATAAACGAATGATATTACATGTATTAACATTTCAACAATAATTGCACAAACTTGTAAATTTGAAAACTATATATGTAACACCTCGGATTCGAAAAGGATAGCGTTTGTAGATTTTGAAGGAGTGTGGTGCCAGTTCCGATGGATCCACGGCCCGTGGATTGACTAGCCAATTTTCCAAAAATGTTGAGTTTCACTACCTTATTGATGGTTCACTAGGATGGACCGTCATTCATTCCATGAGTCGTAGGAGGGGTTTGGAGGCGAGTCCCTGACTTAGAGAAAATTCAAGATCAAAATTGGAGATCCATGATCAGGTTCAACGGACCGTCATTCATTCCATGGTTAGTGGATGAGGTTCGTCGATCGAGGCCTTAGATCGTAGCCTCTAATCAAAACGACGCCCTGACAAGATGGTCCATGGGTTGACCAATTGAAATGACCCAAAAAGTTCTTAAAAATGTGCTTCGAAAGTTACCGAAAACTTGTTTAGCTATATATATAAAAATCCATTTCGTTTTTCGAAAATCTGACTTCATATTCTTGTTTAGGGGGTCAAATTGAGTGGGAAATGGGTCTAACCCAAATTTTAGAGCAACCGTATCAAAATCCGAA